>PVKS010003036.1:0-109228 GCA_004027875.1 Aplodontia rufa
AAAAAAAAAAAAAAGAGTCCCTGGGTTGGATACTCAGCACCACAAACAAACAAAGAAACAAAGCCACGTCCACCAGAGCGGGCAGCCACAATAATGCAGCACGGCCAGGAAAAGCCCTGGTGTTCTGAGTGAGAGCACCTGGCTTCAAGTCCCACCCCTCCCTCTTCAGCCAAGGGATTTGGGGCACAACGCTTAAGCACTCTGTGCAGCTAATTACTCAACTTCAAACTCCGGGTGCAGAGCTGGAGAGTATCCAGGGAAAGAAGACCAGACTCTGGAGCAAAATAGAGCCAGAAGAAAAAAAAAGTTGTATTTGAGTGCTTGGAAACTCTCAGGGGCTACATGACATTGAGCAAGCTTCTCAGCCTCTTGGAATCTGGTTCCCTCATGAGGGCATCGCTGTCTAGCACACAAGATTGTCCTGAGGGCTTATCAGATAAGGTTTTTACAGCATCTAGCAAAAACCCTGGTACACAGTAGGAACTCAATATGTTATGTCTCTTATCACGCATAAAAGCAACTGGTTTGTTTCGGTGTATTTATTTGAAGTATGTGGTTGCCTGTACAAAATTTAGTGTGACCTCCAAGTCTGGACACACAGGTGATATCAGTTCATCACGTGCTATAATGTCACATCAATAGGATTTATTATGTATTTGTCTGCAGTCACCCTATATACACTCCAAGAGATTCTGAGCTCTCGGGAAACTTCTGGGAGCTGAAAATAACATGGGTTAAACACCCAATCAAGGTTTCCTTCAACGAGGAACTTGATCTTTCTTTTCTTTGTGTCTTGCACTTCAGACTTGGTTCCGTGACTACACCTGAGAGATGCTTAAGGGATAGAAAACCCGTATCCAAGAAAGGGATCTTGGAGATCATTTTGCTCAACCACCTTCATTTAAAACTGAAAAAAAAACTAGGGCTGGGGTAGAGCACTTGCCTAGCACATGTGAGGCACTGGGTTTGATCCTCAGCACCATACAAAAATAAGTAAAGATTCAAGAAAAAAAAAACTACAAAGAAAAAATAAACTAAGAAAATCAGAGCCCTGAGGGGGCCATTTACTTGCTAGAGTAACCCAGCAAGTAGCAGATCTAGTGCTGGTATAAAAGTCGTAGAATCTGGAGTCAATGGCTTTCCCTTCCACCTCTCCTGAATGAATGAGCTGGTCTTAGTGAAATCAAGATCTTTTATGGACTTGGACCCTTCGATGGGCTCATCCAGTCTGACAAAGATCCAGAGGGTTTCCTTATGATGACAACAGGATAGAGCAGGGTTCTTGAATGGTCCCTTGAGCTGCTGGGATTTCTCTGGGGCCTGCAGTGTTTACCCTGGTCTAGACATTTTCCACCAAACCTCCTGGCAAATATTTGAAGGCCTTGATACAATGCCATACAAATAACCGTATCTAAAGTTCTCAAGTGTAAACAGCTTGAAGGCCTTGGTCAGTCAGCAGGGATCTGAGAGAAAAAAACAACCAAAACCGGCCTCCTAGAGATAGTTTTTAGAAGGAAAAACCTCAAAGACAATCTGAAATGTGACTCATTTTTGTTGGGGTAAAAATAACACTGGTTATTTCTACCATTTATTTAAAACTGGAAAGGTGTGCGCATGTGTTTGCGTGTGTGTTGTGTGTGTGTGAACAACTTTTCCAGGATACAGAAGAAATTCTCCCTGATAGCAAGTATTGTCTTAAAAATAACTTTTAAACTTCAAAAACTTGTGTGCCTCTTATTCTGGCCCAGGTTGCATGTACAACATTGTAATTTTAGTAAGGGGCAGGAGAAAGACTTTTGAATTGAATTAAATGGGGAAAAAAGTTTGCTGTGGAATTATGAGATTATTCATATAAGTTTCCCACCCTTGGAAGAGAGAGAGAGAGAGAGGAAAGAAAGTACCATCTACTCAGGCATTAGCAAATTTGGCAGGAGCGCTAAATATTTCTACAAAGAGAGGAAGAAAGGCATCTGAAATCTCAGTAAGTCATTCAAGTTTATAGGGCTGGAGCAGATGCTCAGTGGTTGGAGCCCTTGCGTGACACGTGCAAGGACCTGGGTTCAAACTCCAGCTCCACATACACAACTGAGTGTCAGAGAAACAAACGCCAGATGGAAAAATAAATAAAATTGATTCTCTCTTTCTCTTTCACTCTCTCCCTCACTCTTTTATTTTTTTAAGAGAGGGACAGTGAGAGAGAAAGAATCAATTTAATTTAGTTTTTCATGTGGCTTTCATGGCTCCAACACTTCATTGTGTATGTGGTGCAGGGGTTCGAACCTATGTCCTCACACATGCTCCAACCACTGAGCCACGGCTCTAGTCTCTTCCTTCACTCTTTAAAAACATGTTTTTAAAATTTGTTTTTAAAGTTTATACCAAAAAATCATAGCCAGGAACCAGAAATTAGAAACTCTGGAGCCATTGCCTTGCCTTACCCCACTCTGAGTAAGCTTACATTTATTGGTCTGTGTCATTTCACACAGCACACTGTTTTTTATCATTTATCTGTGTTGCTGCATGTGTCCAAATTCTAGTCCCTTTTCAAGCTGAGTACTCTTCCTCCTGTTTATCCTTTCCTCAGAAAATGAACACCTGAGTGGTTTCCACATTTTGGCTATTGTGGATAGGGCTGCTACAAACATGGGTGTGCTAACATCTCTTCTGTGTTTGTTTTTAAGTGAATGCTCACATAGATTAGAAAAATATTCAATAATGAGACAAGAAAGCAACATAAAAGACCAGCTTGCATGTCACTGCAGCTGTCACGAGCTCAGAGCCTGCCGGTCAGGCTGTGTGCCTCCAGAGGCAGGGGCCAGCTTTGTGGCTTTGCCCCCCACCTCCACCCAACACCAGGCCTGCCTTCCTGTAGGTGCTCAGGGTACATGAACCAAACTCTGTTGTCCTAAAGGAATGACTTCACCGGTACACCTGGGTGAGTGACAGATCCTCCCGAAAGAATCAGAAGGACTCATGGAAGCAGTGCCCTGGTGACCACAGAGGACAGAACTTGGCACCATTTACTTGCTGCACGACCTTAGGCCCTTCACTTCCTGGACTTCAGTCTCCTTAGTTCCATGAAGATGCTGCCCATTTTCGCCATTCATTCACTCAACAACTCAACAAATGTCACATGCCTCTTGGTCTGGATCTCAAATAAATTCAAAATAAAAAAATTATTTTTCATTTGTTAAGTATTGCTTGTGGTTTTATTTTGTATCGTATTTCTGTGTTATTTTACTTTTGCATGCTTGGATTTGTTATATATTGAAGCACCTTGCCTTGGGTCTCAGTCTTTATTTTTGCTTTTTTGTTTTTTTGAGACAGGGTCTCACTAAGTTACTCAGGGCCTTGCTAAGTTGCTGAGACTGGCTTTAAACTTGTTTGTGATCCTCCTGCCTCAGCCTCCCAAGTTGTCAGATTACTTGAGCATGTGCCACCGTACCCAGCCTCAGTCTGTTTGCTTGTTTGTTTTAAAGAGAGAATGACAGCAAGAGAAAAAAAATCAATTTCATTTAGTTTTTCATGTGGCTTTTGTTGCTCTGACCCTTTGTTGTGTATGCGGTGCTACTGGGGTCCAAACCAGCATCCTCGCACATGCCTGGCAAGCACTGAAACAGCTGAGCCACTGCTCCAGCGCCCGCAGTCTTGTTTTTAAAAGCAAAGCTCTAAAAAGAAAATAGTGAGCTGGAGGGGTGGCTCAGCGGTAGAGCGCTTGCCGGGCGTGCACAAGGACTTGGGTTCAAACCCCAGCACCACATTCACAACTAGGTGTCAGAAAAACAAAAGCTGAAGGGAAAACTAAATAAAATTAACTGTCTCTCTCTCTCCTCTCCTTTCTCGTTAAAAAAATTAATTAAAATTAAAAAAAATAGTGCTCAGGATCAGGTTTTGGCTTCTGTAAGACTTTGGAACATAATTTTCTCCCCTTCTTCCAGGTAACCAGGTTACCTCCCATGTCCTGCAGGGGAGAACTCCAGGTCAGGAGCTTCTGGGCACCCTGCTCTCTGAAGAATTTGGAAGCTTTTCTGCTCCATCATGGCCACCTCCAGCTGCAAGGAGAAGTTAATGAGGTGTGCGGGACGGGGATGGGAAAAGGTCAAGCTCTCTATCACTCCTGACACCACAGCCAAGTGAGCCCTGGGACAGGAGGGGGACACCAGCTATAGGGTAAGATACACGGACCACAAAGCAATGCCTGCTTCATTAGCCGGTGGTTCTGAATGTGTGGAAAGAGGCCAAGGTCCAGCCTATAGACTGTGACAGGACACTCCTCCAACGCGGGCAGGTCTGAGCAAAGGCCGCTGGAAGCAGGGGTGCTACCTCTGGCCAGCGGCATCTGGGAGCATTTTACCCTTTACCTTTCGCCTTTATCTATTTTCCTTCCTTCTCTCCCTCCCTTTCATCTTTTTTCCTTTAAAAAAGTTTGTTTCTCTTATCTTTTTTCTTGTTATCTTCCTTTTTTTCCCTGCCCTCACCTTACACTGCAAATCAATTTCCCCTTATTTTTTTCCAAATCTTAATAAAAATTCCTGAGAGATAGCTATCTGCTAACCTCTAACTCAGTTTTTGTTCATGTAAAAATAAAATAAAATCAAGTACGTCTAAACATGAGAGTAGGCGTCCCTCAGTGGGGGAGCAGAAGACGATACATGGTGAGGACAGAAGGAAAACGTTAGATCTTCCTTATATAATTGTGCGAACTTCATCTTTTACTTTTGCATTAGCTTTCTGGTGCACATAAAATATTACTACAGGGCACAAGTCACAATTAGTGCAAATAATGGAAATGAGGTGTTCAAACTTATTTTCTATTTCAACTGCTCCTGCCCTACTAACAGACCTCCCCCCTACCTCCTGCCTGCAGAAGGACAGGTGGGGTCTCCACCAAAGAACCCACTGGGTCACTTTCTCTCTAACAGGACCCCTTCGGGTGACCACCATCCTCGTAGCTAGGAATTATGAAGAGCTTATTGAGAGCTTGTCTTCCAATTGCCATACGTATTGACTCGTTGACTCTCTACAACTTCCTTGTTAGATAGACGCCATCTCCATCCACATTTTAAAGATGGGAACACTGAGGCACAGAACGCTTTCATCCATTGTCCATACGCCGTGAGTCGTGAATCCAAGGTCCGAATCCTGCCATTCTGTCTCCTCAGAAAGGAAAAGTCGGACAGCACTTAATTATTTAATTATTTTACTCCACTTTGTAAACTGGAGATAAAGAGAATAGCTCCAGGCAATGTAAAGATCAAACAAAATGGTGTAAATCTTAGCCCAGGGACATAAGCACCCAATAGTCACCACAATAGTCATGGGCATTCTAAGTATTCTTTTGAAAAAATAGGCTCAGTAATGGCACACACCTCCTTGAAAACTTTCAGAGATTCCTCCTGACTTAAGGAGCGGAGCTCAGAACCCCAGTGCTGGTATTCACCATCTGTCTCAGATTTCTGACTTCTTCGTTAGCAAGATCCCTCGACAATCCACGCAGCCCTGCTTGTCCTCCACCCACATCACCTCATCACCGACTCAAGCCTCCAAGCTTTTGCTCCCAATTCTTTCTGACTGAAATGCTCTCAGATTTTTCCTCAACATAAAAGCCTACTTACCTTTCAAGGGCCCTGAGCTCCACGGGAACTGCACTGGTCCCTCTATTTCTATTAAGATTTGCTTCTGGGGCTGGAGCAGTGGCTCGGCGTTTACGGTGCTTGCCTGGCATGCACAAGTATGTGAGTTCAAGCCCCAGCACCACGTACACAACGAGGTGTCCAAAGAATGAAAATCACATGAAAAAGTAAATAAAAATTGCTTATTTCTCTCTCTCTCTCTCACACTGTCCCCTCTTTCTTTAAAAAAAATTTTTTGCTTCTATTTATTAATTGTGCCAGGAGGCTTACATATGTGATCTGTCCTGATTTCTATACAGTCTTCCTTTTTACAGATGAAAAAACTGTGGTTCAAAGTGACCACATTGAGGAAGCAGCAGAGACAGATTTCAAATGCAGTTCGGACTCTCTCCAAGCCCCAGTCGATATCCTTATGGCACCAATCTCTTGGCTGGCACAGAAAATGTTTGAAGCCGGGCAGAGCTGCATTTGAATCTCAACTCAGTATGAGCAACAAACAAATCTGAGCATCAGCTTTGAAAACTAGAAAGTTAGAATACTCATACTGTCTCATGGACAATTATGAGGAGTAAATGAGATGCTTGTGTAATGAAAACAGACAACACTTGTTATGAAGCCTACTCAGTTCTGTCTAGCGAGAGAAGTTAAGTGTACCCATGTCTATACCTCCCATCACCTGACCCACTCCATTAGAGCAGGAGCTGTGTCTCGCTCACCCCAGCAGCGCCTGGCACCTGCCAGAGTGCCCCACACACAGCGCGTGCTCACTAAAAGTTTGCCGTGTTGACTCAGCACCCCTGCACAGCTCTTCACCCCGGGCCTGGGAGCAGAGTCTGTTTCTGGTCACTAGGGCACAAAAGGACACCTTGGTCATCCCTTAGTGTGAGGCTGAGTGGCCACTCTTGTGCCCAAGGCACAGTCACGGACAGCACTCCTGACCAGGCACGCCAGGCAGACTGGGGCAGGGTCCACTGCTCTATTACTCTGACCTCTTGGATTGGAGGAGAGGCGCCTTCTAGAGGAGGGGTAAAGGGAGGAGGAAGAGAAGAAGGAGAAAAGAGCTTTTCTATCACTGATAGCATGGCCTGGGGAGTGGAAGTTGGGGAGTCTTCTCTTTTTTTGCCTTTTTCTTTTTTAGAAAGAGGGGACAGTGAGAGAGAGAAAGAGAGAAGCAATTTTTTATTTAGTTTTTCACGTGACTTTCATTCCTTGGACACTTTGTTGTGTACCCGGTGCTGGGGTTTGAACTTGCATACTCGTGCATGCCAGGCAAATGCGTAATTGCCCAGCCACCGCTCCCGCCCACTTGGGGCTTCTTATTGCACCTATTCCAAGGCCTTGTACCTGGGTTGTGCTTCGTGCAGATCTTATGATTACATTCAGTGTCGTGGCAAAAACATGGGGCCTAGGTGCAGAAGACAGGTCAGGACTGGTGACCCTGGCACTGTCTCGGAGTCATTCTTCCTCTCTGAGCTCAGTTTCCTCCTCCGTTAACTGTGGACAGTAATACCTGCCTTACCTTCTTCGCAGGACTTGAAGGAAGATCAAATGGAAGGAGGAAGCTCTTTGCATGTCACAAAACACTGTGCAAATGTGGTCCTTGGATAGGGAAGACTCTGAGGACTCTCTCTCCCTCTCTTCTGTATTGACACTCATGTGCTTCTTTGTGTCCCCTTCTCTTTGTCTGGGTAGAGGGTTCAGAAGGTACAAAAACAGTGAAGTCAGGCACTTAACATGAGATCTGGGGCCTTCAGTCCCAGTCCAAGCCCCCAATCTTTAACCACTTGTATTTTTGTGCCAATCCTTACTCTCCTTCCACTTCTACATCATTAAAGTGGAAATGATTCACCCTACCCTATAGGTTTGTGATGAGGAAGGGGGACTGGAATTCAAGAAGACACATCAATAGCACTTATTTGAATATTAATCTGAAAACAGATTCCAAGAACTTTGAATAAAGATTATTGCTTTTTCCCCCTAAACACTATAGCCTAACCCATATCATCTCATCAATAAAATCCCCAATATGTGCTAGACTCACATTTATTCCCAGAGCACCTACTGTGTGCTGGGTCCACTGCCAAACTTGCTTTTCATGGGAGTTGCAGAATGAGAAAGAGGAGTAGATCATTGTTCTGGAGTGAAGCCTCTAGACATTAAGTGTAGTATTTATGAGTTTAATATCATACTAGGTCACTGGTTTTTAATTTAATCTTTTACAAGCTACTGGGAACACCTTATTTCTAAAAATGACCCAGCAGAAATATGTGGGTAGTTGAATCAAGAGGAGAGAGATCGCAGAGGCCTTAGGAGTTACCCTAGCAAAGATGACCTCTTGGGAGCCTGTAGCTCAGAGCCAGAAGGGATCTCTAAAAAGAAAGCCCATTGCTGGGATTTGGAATCTTCCTATATCCATTTGTTATTCCCTCACAGAGCTCCCCAAAGGGCTTCACCCATACTGAACCCTTGGTAGTGTTAGTCTTTGAATTTGCCCACCAGCTGTGCATTTAGAGGGAAGGGAGGGAGGCAGGCTGGAAGAGAGGGAGTCCCGGAGCCAGGCACTGTGATAGAGCAAGCACTTGATTGGTGCCCTGCTCCACCAACCCCTTACAAGGTGTTTCTCTGTGTTACTTAAGTTCATTCTTCCAACCAGCACATGAGGCATAAATTTCTGTTATCAACGTCTGCATGCCATAATATAAAGACTGAAAGAAATGAAGTAACTTGCCCAAAGTCATCCTCCCTATTCCCAGAAAGCAGCTGGTCTACATGACTGCAAAATCAGGATTTCCCTAGTGCCCTATGTCATATTTCATGGGAGAAGTAATTTCTTCTCCCAAATGAAGAATCTGCTTCCTCTTCATAACTAGGGATTGAATCCAGGGGTACTTAGCCCTTCTTTTATATTTTTACTTTGAGACAGGGTCTCACTAAATTGCTTAGGGCTTCACTAAGTTGCGGAGGCTGGCTTTGAACCTGCAATCCTCCTGCCTCAGCCTCCCAAGCCACTGGGATTACAGATGTGAGCAGTGCCCCCAGGGAGATGACTTCTACTGTCACCTTCAGCTCAACTGATTTTGACCTGCTTTAGTGCTCTGTGTAGGGGTTGGTGAACTGTGGTCCATAGGCCAAATCCAGTCAGCCAAATGTTTTTATAAATAAAGTTTTATTGGAACACAGCCACACATTCATTTTTGATCTATAACAGCAGAGTTGAGTAGCTGTGTCAAAGATTGCATGGCCCACAAATCCTAAAATATTTGCCATCTATTCCTTTATGGAAGAAGTTGTTGACTCCTAGCAGATTTTAGTCCATAGATTTTAATGCTGATGAACTATACTTAGTGAACAGAAAAGATTTTGGAGAGGCCACATGTTAACTCTAAACTCTTGAAGGGGATAAGGATGTGACTTCCACTCTTTACATTTTATACTTTGAAATTATATTTTTTTACTGAGTTATAATTTACATACTGCAAACATACATATGGCAATATGTACAAATCACGAGTTCAAGGTCAGCCTCAGCAACTTAGTGAGGCCCTAAGCAACTTAGCAAAACTGTCTCAAAATAAAAAATAAAAAGGGCTGGGGATGTGGCTCGATGGTTAAGAGCCCTTGGGTTCAATCCCCAGTACCAAAAACAAAAAATAAAACAATAGATAGGAGGAGGTCCTACCTCCTGTGGACCTTACTGTCTGTACAGTAACTTTTTATGGATCAGTCAAAAAGCTCATGTCCACTACTGCATAGAGGTCTGACCAGAAATCTTCAACCATCTTCAACCCAAAGGCCTGAAAGTGGATACCCCAGTATTTGAAGACCTTTTAGAAATTTTGAATCATAAAAGAGTTGGGGAACTTAAACAGTCATTCAAACTGACTGGTCATATTTCAAAAGCAGAATCAGAGACCCAGAGAACATGTTCACCAAAGCCTTTAGGGTAGGTAAAGAGTCATCTTGAAAGGAGTGTTATAGACAGAACTAGAAGTTCAAGCTCCTGATCCTAAAGTCTAGAATGTTCTCTGGGCTGCAACACTGCTTTCTAACAACAAGGCCTCCAACCTCCTTCAGATACCAGATGGAAATGTATTTATGATTTGCTCTAGAGATGATTTCACTCTAGACACTCTGTGAAATCAATGAGAAAGTCTTGGAGAGGGAAAGAACAGAGGTCAGAAAGACCAGGGTCTCCTTTCTGGAGACAAAGAGGGGTAACCATGGAAGGTCGGGGGGCATGTACACAAGCACAGGAAAGAAGAGGAGGTGAGTTCACAGGCGCTGCCTTCAGTATTCTATGAAATCACCAACATGGCACTCAGAAAAACTTCATAGAGTGGCATACGGACTAGACTTGAAATCATTTTACACCAAGAACTGCATCTCCCAGAGAAAACCTTGTGATATATATTACAAATTTATTATTTAGTACAAGAACCTAATATGGTCTCTTGAAATTCAATAACTCTTAAAACTAATCTGGGACTGGGAGGGCTCTGAGAGGCCACTTGCCTCTCTTGCATGTTTTTATGGTGTGCCTCTTTTTTCTGAACATGTGCAAGCCTGCCATAGTCCGAGCCTACAGTTGTTACATCATTTCATCTTCACAAAAACACAACATAAGCTTCGTTACCCTTTTGCACACGTAGATCTCTTTGACACCAAAGCCCACCTTCTGGTCTCTACGGTATATCCTCCACCTCAGCCCCACAGAATCTCTCTTTTAAATTCCCATAACCAAAAACAATGAAAGCTAGAGACCCTCCTCCTTCTCCCTAAAGCCCTGCTCTAAAGTCCTGAGCCCCAATCTCACCCCTTCCACTAACTTGCTCCAGTGGCTACAAGCAACCTCCTTAGACTCTCCCATGTCTTATTTTCCCATCTTTAAACTAAGGTCACTATCTCAGTCCGTCACTATTATTTTATCCCATGTGAAACATAGTAAAAATTATTTCAATCATACTGTGTCTTCCTAAAGGATTTCAGGAGATAGCTCCTTTAATTAGCATCTACGACCTGAATCCTGAAGAACTATCAGCTGGCCTATATACTTCTATTTCTCTTTTTTTTTTAAGAGACAGGGACAGTGAGAGAGAAAGAGAGAATCAATTTTATTTAATCAATTTTATTTAGTTTTTCATGTGGCTTTCATTGCTCTGACACTTCGTTGTGTATGTGGTGATGGGGTTCGAACCCATGCCTTCCCACATGCCAGGCAAGCACTGTTACCACTGATTCATGGCTCCAGCCCTATACTTCTCTTTTTAAATCTCCACAGGGAGGGATAGATATTGAATATGTTCACAGATCTAGTCATGATAGCTTGGTGAGCATCTATACTGCACCAAGTGGCCTATATGAGGTAGGTATGGGCAGGAGAATCGCAGAAAAGTTGCTGAATATAAAAAGCCAGATTACCTGGAAGACACACTGGGACATTCATAGATGTGTTTCCTGTACTCTGTGTGCAACTTCCTGAGCATTCAGCTAGGTGGCCGGGTTTGGGGGAAAGAATGGGTTTGCAGATACCCAAATTTTGAGAGAGGAGGCTTGGGAGTGTGATGGAACACAGCAGTTGGAACTACAAAGAGGTGCTGTTAAAAGGAAGTGATGACTGGATTTTCAATGGGGTTTCCCAGGTTAACACAGAAACTTGGTAGTGAATAAGAAACAGAAAGAGCTCCCCAGCTTGAGGGGAGCTGGGGAGGCAGAGAAAGTTCTCCTACTGGGTGGAAAGAATTACAAGGATCTGCCATATGTCACAAGGAACTAGAAGACAAAAGGCCCTGCTCTCTATGAAGTTATTACCCCTTTCTCAGGAAAGGTCAGAGACAGGTATAAACCTTCCCCAGTGCTCCATGTATACAACCTTTCCTTTTCTTTCTGATTCCCAGCACAGGTGGCCTAGGCACCTGTAGCCCAGACTATATTTGAAAGTGGCATCCCTTCTCCTTAGTAGGCAGTCTTTGGTCAATCACATTATCAGCCTTCCTACACCAAGGAGATTTGATCCTGTATCTATCTAGCAGGTGAAAGCTGGACCCTTCCTCCTTATTCTGAAATTCTTCTCTGTTCCTAACCCAACCCTAATTTCCTGCCAATAGACTTCTGAAGGAGGGAGAGGTGGAGGGTATATTTAGAAGTTCCTTTGCACTTTTCTTGCTGATTTTGAATTTTTGGCCTTGTCCCTCCAAACCCAGTGCTGCACCTCCCTGATTCCAAGAACTCTAAGCTTCCAGAAAGGAAGCTTTTTTTACTACCATAACAGGCCTCCTGCCTTCCCCGCACTGGGAAAGTATCAGCGCTGTTGTTAGCCCCAGGGTTTACACAGGTGGTCCCATTCAGTGTGTCCAGCTCTCTTGCACCTTAGCTATCAGTATTCCTTTTCACAGACTAAGAAACCGAAACTCAGAGAAGGGAAGGGGTGTCCTCCGCCTGCGGAGCAACCGATCCTGTTCTTCAGCAAGTCAGGTCCCAGCCATTACTTCTGGGGCCTTCCTTCCTGGCCTCCCTTCCCATCAGCATAACAGCAGAAACTTCTACAGTCCTGAGAGTCCGGCGGCTTCCTTCTGGCCAGGCCTGGGTAGAAAAACAAACAAACAACAACAAAAAAAATAAAAATAAAACACTTCTTTCGATGGCTTGTCAGTGCCTTCTCTACTTGGCGTTTGAGACTCGTGATACTGCCACAATGACCTTGCATTTACAGACAGCGTCTCCGGTCCCGAGCGCCGCGGTTGTCCTGGAACTGCGAACAAACCAGAAGTGAATGGATCCCGGCCACCCTGCGGTTTCAACTGACCATCCAGCCGCAGGCCAAGTTTTGCTTTTACTACTAGAAAAGAGTCCCACAGTTCTAGTTTTGCCTCCAACGCAGAGGCTCTTTGATATTCCGCGTTTAACCAGGAGAGCGCGACCCAGGCGTCCAGCTCCCCCGCGGCTTGGCTAGTCTGGGCGCTGCAGCAGCAGGGCCACGAGGGGACCTCCACTTGGGCTACTCCCTCCGGCCGTAAATTAGTTGGTGTCTCTTTGCAAGCGTCCTCTCGGCCTCCTCCACCCCTTGCCTATGTAGTCCGGGTCGGCAATCCTTTCAATTCAAACCGCCGAACCTGGCCGGGGAGGGCCTGGGGCCTGGAGAGCAGTAACCCAGGTAGAAATAAACAGAGTCGCTCCAAAGGCACACTCACTCCTCCCGGGTCTCTGCGCCCATTCTCCAGGGGTCAGTCTCTCCTCCACCCGCGGGCTTTCCCAGTACACCACCTGCTGTAAAGGTTGCGAACTCTTCACAACCTCCCCATCCCCTTCTTCCCAGAGCACCCCAACTTTTTCCAGCTCTCACCTGGATTCCCGAAGCTCAGATTTTTCTTTCTGGGCTGAAGCCGAACCGCGGCCAGTGGAAAAGCCCCCACTGCCTAGGCTGCAAGCCACTTGCTTAACAAGTCCAAAGGTCAACTAAAGCTTGACTGATAAACAGAACCAGTAAAATAAGGTCTTCAGACCTCCAGCGTGAGTACAATGGCCTCTGGCAAGCCCAGCTCCTGGCCCGGGTCTCCAGCTCCCCACGACTGCCTCTAAGGCTCTCCCTCTGTCTTGGTTCCCCCTCCAACACCACCATTTGCATCTCGCCGAAAGTCGGGCCCTTCCCACTAATTTGCATATCTTATATGGCCTAATGGTGGCGATCATGGCAAGTTAGAAGTTTTCTGACTCCTCTTGGAGGAGACTCCGGGGACCACTGGGAGTAACAGGTGTCTGGAGGCTGAAGGGTGGAGGGGTTCCAGAACTTGGGGCTCGCTTGTGAAACTCCCCTCCACCCTCCTCGCTTGCACCTACCCACCCCTAGCCCCCTTTTCTTCCCGTCCTTGGAAAATGGTGTCCAAGCTCACGTCGCTTCAGCAAGAACTCCTGAACGCCCTGCTAAGCTCCGGGGTCACCAAGGAGGTGCTGATCCAAGCCTTGGAGGAGTTACTGCCATCCCCGAACTTCGGGGTCAAACTGGAGACGCTGCCCCTGTCTCCCGGGAGCGGGGCAGATCCTGACACCAAGCCGGTCTTCCAAACCCTCACCAATGGGCATGCCAAGGGACGCTTGTCGGGGGATGAGGGCTCCGAGGACGGCGACGACTATGACACCCCTCCCATCCTCAAGGAGCTGCAGGCTCTCAACACCGAGGAAGCGGCGGAACAGAGGGCGGAGGTGGACCGTATGCTCAGGTAAGCAGCGAGCTAGGTGCAGAGTGCGCCCCAGGTCCTGGAGCCCAGTGCGCTGTGCTTGAAAGACTGAGTGGACCATGCTCTCCAAGTCTGTCTCCCTCCAAAGAAGTCCCCCCAGGGGGGGCGCTCCGCTTCTCTCCCAACACCTGGACCCTTCCCAGTCCCTTAGCCAGGAGACTGGAGGGTCCAAGGCTTCATCTCCCTGGGCCCGGCCAGCGCCCTAAACCCAACGGCCTTCCCGGTAGGACTGGTGCTGGGCCCCGGAGAACTCGGAGGTTTGACCAAGAGACTGAAGGTGAGGGTGGGTGCGGTGATTTTACAATGGTTTTCTCTGGAGCAGAGGCCACCACGCATGCCGGCGCTGCCTTGGGTCCGGGAAGCCACAGGCCGGCCTCCAGCAAAGAGACCTGCGTTCTTTGCCAGGGGACAGGCAGCAATGGAGCTGGGATCTGGGAGGCGAGTTCTCTGGTGGGCATGCCCTCTGCAGCGACTATGCAAGGCTCAGGATTTCCTCGAATCTCCTACGTCTGCTTAGATTTGTAAAAAGGAACTTTTGCGTGTAGGGCGAGAGTGGACCCGTGCCGGGCAAAAGAAACCGCGAATATAAGCAAGTGGAGGTGGAGTGCGGTAAATGCAGATAAGACCCCATCCGCAGAGATTTGTTCTCAAGCGGAGAAATCAGGGCTTGCGCGCATCTCGCTGCGGACGCCCGGGTGCCCCCTGGAGAATCCAGGCATGTTGGCGGTCTCTCCCGAGGTCGTTTGCTGGTCTTCCCCAACCGTCCTACGCTTTGACAGCTAGTTACTAATTATCCAAGGAGTCGAGCGGTTCCCTTAGATTGCACGTCGCTTTAGGAAGGAACCCCTAGCTTGGCCTCCGACACTTCAGGCGCGCCGCGGTTTCAAGGTTTCAGAGGCCAGGACTGAAGTCGCGCCGGGACTCAGGCGGCCTCGGTTGCACGCCCACAGAGCCAGTTTAGGATGGGATATGAACTTGCATTTGAATTTGTGCTCTGGGGACCCAGCGACTTCCCCTCTAGTCAAGGCAACGGGGGAGGGGGACTTCCAGATCCCCCCTCCAAAGAAGTGTTTTGCTATAATTCATAGATTGGAAGTTCTTCCCTCGCCATTTCCCCGCATAGTGGTGATTTCTCCCTCTCTGGGGTTAGGGTGTAGGAAGGTGTAATTCGCAGGGGCTGAGAGGGGTCGGAAGAGGAGATCCTCGGAGTGGCTAGAGTGCCAGAGGCAACCTGGAGGTTGACCAGGGCCTGATGGACCTACGGGGCTGCCGCCGGCTGCCACCGCTGGCCATCCAGGCCTAGGCCCTTTCTGCCTGGCCGCAGGCGGCGGCTGTCTAGCAACGCGCCTGGAAGAACAGAGAAACCCGCGCAGACCTGGGGCGCCCCTCAGCACGCTGTCCCGCTCGCGGCTGGACCGACAGAGATGTAACATAAACTGTAGCACGTGGAGTTGGGGTGTTATTAATTTATTTCTATAAATCATCAACAGAAAGATACACAAAGAGTCGTGATTAGGTTGAAACCAGAGTCGGGTTATTCATTGGTGAAGTTGTAAACGCGGCTTAGAAAAGGAAGGAAATAAAAACGCGAACGAGGGGTTGCGCCCCAGGACACACGCACTGCGCTACAGGGCGCGCCCCCCAGGCCTGGTGTCCCAGCCGCGGGGCTTGAGCACACCGGCAGCCCGCGGAGCTCCAGGGCCATGGACACCAGCAGGCCGACCCGGCCGAGAGCCAGGCCAGGTCCAGGGGTCTTAGGACCTCAGCCCGCTTTCCCTTTCCCTCCCCAAAGTGGAGTGGGGAGGAGGACAAGGGAGGAGGACTCTCGCTGGGGTGGGGACGCAGGACAGACCCCGAGACTTTCCTGCCTTTCCCAGGGAGTGCTGCGGTCTCTTCACCGCCCCCGGGAGTGTCGGACTTTATTAAAGTAATTTTTCAAGAAATTGCTAGCGGTTCCCAGGTCATTGCACAGTTGGCTCCAGAGCGCCAGGCAAACGCACCTTCCCCGCGCCCCCACCACCACCCTGCTATCCTAAGGCGGAAAGAAAAGAAAAAGAAAGATCACTCTGCGGAGCGGTCGGACGCTTGTGGCGCTTGGGCGCTCCACAAAGGAGATAGGCGGAAAGGGGAGGCTGGGGACTTCTCGGTCGCCGGTTTCCAGCGGAGCCGGCGGCCTTAGGAAAATCTGGAGCTGCTTGAGGAGCCCGAGTCCAGGCTTCCTAACCAACGCTCCACGAGCAGTATTGGGGCCCAGGTCTTTTCTGGTCCTGGGCAGCAAAGTCATTGTTTAAGAAGTGTTCGGGGCGGACAAAGCGGGCGCCGGGTTTGGCATTTGACACCTGCGCTCGGAACACAAAGGCCGCGCGCGCTCCTTGGGAACCGTGCATTTTATCCGGGTCGCCAACACCTGAACAAGAAATCTATTTTCAAATTAAAAAATAAAAACTAACCAGCTCGCCGAGCTCTTCCTGGTGAATGCACATGGATTCTAGGGTCAGAAAGGTATAAAGGTATAACTACGCCATCTTACCTCCAACTCTAGTCTTTTAATTTAGGCTTAAAAGTTTGGCCTAGGTTTATAAGGTGTGGGCTTTAAAATATTATTATTTATTTAATCACATCGATTGTTGAGCTAATTCTCTCTTTTCACAGAACCATTCGCACTTAGAACATTACACTATTTCGATATGTTTCTTAGGCATGCAAAATGACCACAGGTAAAGAGATTTAAACAAAAGAAAAATAGCCATAGAATCTGTTAAAGCAATACAGTATTAACTTTTTAAATCCAAATATTTTTCTAAGTTTTGAAGCTATTGTTCCTATCTGTTGAAAATGTTTTACACCCTAAAAACTATCTGTAGAAATATTCCCCAGAAAAAAAGCTTTTAAATGATCTCTGATGTTTACATGGATGTCCAAAAGTCTGATTACCTTGTTTTTCTCCTACTCGAGGTGAAGTCTCCATGTTTGAAACTGGAACTCATTTTCTGTTTTTGTTCTTGTTTCTTCATTATGTTATAGTACATGAAAGTACCTTTATAAATACTTGAGAAACTCGTTATTAATTAACATATAATTAATCGAAAATGTTTGCATTTCTCAAAAACACCCAGAAAGCCTGGGTTCTCCTGAATTTAATATCAAAGGCTTGCTAAAAATAATCACAGCTATACAAATGCTTATAAAATATCTCAATTCAATTACTGGAGATCTTTTAATTCATTAAACAAAATTAATTTATTTGACATATAGGCATCACTTAGAAATAGATTGGTTGTACACTGCAGTTTTGTGTCTATTTTGGCCTCTGCTTTAACTTGAATTTTTATGGATTCATTTAAAATTGATTTTTTCCCTTTATTTTTTATGTCCTATCAAACTAATATATATATATATATATATATCTCAACATATAGTAAAGGAATTTTTTTTTATCTAAAGAGAGAGAAGGACAGTGAGAGAGACAGAGAAAGAGAGAAACAACTTTATTTAGTTTTTCACATGGCCTTAGTTGTTCCAACACTTAGCTGTGTACGTGGTGCTGGGGTTCGAAATAGGGTCCTCGCGCTTGCCAGGCAAGTGCCGAAACCACTGAGCCACCGCTCCAGCCTGTAAAGGAATTTTTTAAAAGTTAACTGTGTAGATGCTTTAAATAAATAGTATATGTGAATGAATTGCTTCTTTAATACTTTTGTTCTCTGCATTGTCTTCTCTTTTTAAGTCTCCTATTCAATAAGCAAGAAAAGATATTGGTAAAGTTGAAAATATTAAATAAATAAACCTTGAAGTTTTTTGCATACCTGTGTTTATAAAAAAAGAAAAATATGACTACATTCCTAGCTCATGCTTGAAATTTATGAGAAATGCTAGCTTCCAAGATTGCCTTATCCTCTCAGAAGAGAAATGCAAGAATACAGGAAATCATGGCACTTGGGATCATGAATGTCTTACTCCAAAATTGAAATCACTCATCCCCATTAAGTTTTATGTGGGAGGCGGAGCTGTGGATTTTTTTTTTTTTTTTTTTACTTGCCTTGCAGGTCTTTTGGTTCTTCAATACCAGGAAGGAGTGTTATTATACTTTGTGATTTTTTCCCCCAAAATTCTGAAAACGATTTGATTATTTGGGTAAGAAGTCCTCCTTGCTTCTCAGGATTTGGACACATACACTCCACCCTGATTTTATAAAATACTGAGACACACTCCCAGAAAGAAATCAGCACAGGGGAGGTTTAAACTGAATTCAGAAACTGATAGCCCCCTCCATCATTGTAGAACCAGTTCCCCACCCCAAGCTCATACTTTCTGGTGGACCTCTCACTATTTAAGTCTCTGGAATTGCAAAATGAAAATGAGAGGAAGTGAAACAAAACAAAAGCTTTCATTTCTGCTTAATGGGAGAGAGCATTGGTGGTCCTTGCTCATTCCTGAAGATGAGCAGAGATCTCTTCCCTGCTAATATCAGAGGAAAGGGAAGAGGTGTACCATTCCAGGACCTTCCACTCCTCTTCTATTTGGGTTTCACTTCAGCCTCACGCCTCTCACCTCTCTCTAGGTTGTAGCTTGAACAGGTGGACATACAAGAAGACCGGTTTTGTATAGCGCATAGTTAGAACCCTAGCTAGAGAATACTTCTCCCCCAACATCTACCTGCACCCTAACCATCCATCTCCTTATCTGTCTAGTGAGGACCCTTGGAGGGCTGCCAAAATGATCAAGGGCTACATGCAGCAACACAACATCCCCCAGAGGGAAGTGGTGGACGTCACGGGCCTGAACCAATCACACCTCTCCCAGCATCTCAACAAGGGCACCCCTATGAAGACCCAGAAGCGTGCTGCCCTGTACACCTGGTACGTCAGAAAGCAACGGGAGATCCTCCGACGTAAGTGTTCTGTCCCTGCCTTAACCTCAACCTGCAGTCATCTCTGCCCCCACTCTGACCTCTGTGGGCTGCCTCAATGATATCCATCTCTAAAACTGTTCTCCCTACTGGAAAAAGTGTTTAAAATACAGGTGTTTGCGTAGATAGATATATTTGGAACCTGACCCTGTTCTTCGGAGAGAGAGGAAGTAGGGCTGAGTCCTGAAGCAATTTAAAATACTTGCTTACCTTTACAAATATCAGTAGAGTTTGGGGACCTCAGCTGGTGACTTGTCCAATGAAGAAGCTACTTGTGGCTGAGGAATGGCACAATAAAAGTGCCTGCACTTGAACTCTGACCCATCCATTCTTGTTATCCCTATTCTCATCCCCAAATTTTCTTTCTGTCCCAAGATTTCTTTTACAAACAGCACCTTGCTTTTTTTTTTCTTTTTAAGAGAGAGGAACAGTGAGAGAGAGTGAAAGGCAGAGTCAATCTTATTTAGTTTTTCATGTGGTTTTTGTTGCTCTGACACTTAGTTATATGTGGTGCTGGGGTTTGAACCCAGGTCCTTGTGCATGCCAGGTAACCGCTGTAACCACTGAGTCACTGCTGCAGCCCCCATTGTTTTTTTTTAATACTTTGACATTACATATTCATTAGTTTGACCAGACACTTTTCCTAGTAAAATTTTGAATCAACTGTCGCTCTCCCCACCCATTATTCTCTGGGCAGTGGCACCTCTGTCTTTGTCAATATAGTCTTTTCTACCACTTTTTGGGTAGAGTGTTTTCTCTCCTCTTGTTGGATTTTAAAAATCACTCTTGTTTGTTGCTCTCAAGCAATTGCGTCTGGCTTTGTGGTCTTTGTGTGTCCATGGGCTGGAAAGGCTTTAGGTATTCATGTCATACCATCCTGGTTTTCTCTTTTGCTGGAAGCCTTACCTGGATAGATGAGAAGAAGCCATATGAGAACTGTGGGGCTTACTGGGGGAAGCCCTTTAAACCATGGGTCGACCCATTCTCCTTGACTAGCACTTTAAGAATTTGTGTTCCTGACATGAAGCAACTCTCTTGTTCCTGCAAAGTCCAAGAAAATTCTCAGGTGCCACAGTCTACAAAAGCCAGAGAACTCTCGAGGGCCCATGCCATCTCCTGTGTTCATTGAGAAGTCCCTCAAAAAGGACAGGGAGGCAGAAAATGCTGGCTGGACCCTCTAGAAAGGCAGCAGTTGCAGAAAGATTCTTAGGATGCTTGAGAAGGGGAAATTTACAAAAACTGCTGGCAGTGTTTGCAAGAGACTTTTGTTGTTGTTATTATTATTAAAGTCTCAGGAGACATAAAGATTAAGAAATATTTCTTTCTTCTGCTAATATCATACACACTCCTATTATATGCCAAAAACTATGCCAGACTGTGGGACACACAGGCCCTTTTCTCTAGGGACTTACAATCCACTGAGGGAGTTGAGATGTTTGAGTAAATGACAGCTACTTTCTAAGAGCTGTTATAAAAGTGTACACAAGGGGCAACAGAGGAGACATCGCAGAGGGCTTCCTAGAGGAGGTGACATTTAAACCAAGTCTTGAAGGATGAATACAAGACATATGAATACGGGATAAAAATTAGGAAGGGAGACTGTAGAGGAACACAAGTGAGTGGAGTGAGTGGAAAGAAAAAGAGGGAGGAAGAATAAAAAACGATGATACATAATTACAGATTTTCATGAAAAACTAAAACTCATAAATGTAATATTCATGGGCCTGTCTGCACACATAGACTTTCCTTGTCCCAGCTACTCCCCAAGCCTATAAAGAGGCTGCTTAAACCAACCTCTCCAAATTAATTTTTATGGGCAATGAACATTTTCTACCTCCCTCCCACTCCAAAAGGAAGTAGGGGATTGGAGGTGGCTGGGGGACATGTGGGAGTCCAGTTCTTCAAGAACTGAGAGGAGCCCAGCCAAGGCTCTGATGTCAATGGATCTTGATGTTTCTGAGCACCTGTGAGCACCTGTAGGCAAATCCCCTTGGCTGAACCAGGCATGCACTGGATCCCAAATGTCATGAAGGCTGCTGCCTTCCAAGGGCAGGTGACTGAGACAGGGGTGGCTGTCTCTCCTGACCACAGTCAAAGCTTCAGAAGTCAGTTTTCTCACCTCCACAGAAGTCAGATTTGAGGAGTTTGGAAGTGTATTCTTTAGGTTTTCTTTTTAGCCATAAATGATTCATAAGCTGGTGGTTAGAAGCCTCAGAGTCTTCAGGCTGAGTTTGCCTCTTGGTTCCTGCCCCAAGCCCATGTGACTTGGGGAAAGTTGCTCAACCACTCTGAACCTCAGTTTCTTCATTTGCAAAATGGAAATAGTAATTCTTCTCACATAGAGAGGCTGTGAGGATTCGATAATGGGATACATTTAGAGGCTGTTGCGCAAAACCTGACCATAGCAGTGTCCCACTACATGTCAACCATTATGACATCTGTTCATTTCAAATGAAAAATCTTAAACCGATTCCAGGCCCTTAGGATTATCACATGGTCTTGGGCTATTACTCATGAGTGACTCTGCAGGTGCCTTGCAGGGCCCACGGGGAAGAGAGAAGACATTAGCAGACACCCCCGCCTTGAACAGGCAACATCTTTCTCCCATTTCGATTATCCCTCAAGTAATTGCCCAAAGACAGGCTGTGAAAACCAAATAATATAAGTGGTGGGCAAGCACTTTAAAAAGTATGACCATCATAGGAATTTGGGTCATCATTGTCCTCCCAACCAGGGGTTAATGTTCTTAAAGATTGTTTAGAGCCCCCTGGGCTTTCAGCCAGACCATTTCCACAAGTGGGGAGGCTGAGTGACCAGAAAATTAAGCAACTTGTCTGGGGCACTACTTTACGAGGAGTCAGTAACTTCCTGTTTCTAAATTTACCAGACTATTTTAGGTCTCTAAAGGCCTTGTTGGGCACCAGAGAAAGCAGAACCCTAAGGTGGCCCAAGATCATCCAAAATGGGTGAGTCCCAAATCCAAGGCATCAGTGATAAGTTCAGTCCATCCACCAGGGGCACTGCTTAAGCCAAGACTCACCCCACCTGCAGCACAGATCCTAGGTCCAGGCTGGTTAGGAGCCCCCTGCTTCATTGTGGTGGACCAAAATGGAAATGGATCCTTAGATAGGTAAAGAGCTCCCAACTGCTGGAGGAATGGAACTGGAGGGCCACACCAGGAAGAATGTTGTAGAGGGGTTCAACCATTAAGTAGTGATTTTTGAACCTTGAGGATTTGGGGTCCAGTTGTTCAGATGAACAGGAAAGGTAAAACACAGCCAGGTGTGGTAGTGCATGCCTGGAATCCCAGCTACTCAGGAGGTTGAGACGGGAGGATCACAGCTCAAGGCCAATCAACTCAACTTAGCGAGATCCTGTCTCGAAATAAAATTGAAAAAGGGCTAGGGGTGTATTTCAGTGGTAGAGGGCCTCTAGGTTCAATCCCCAGTACTGAAAACAGACCGATGGTACATACAGAGGCATTACCATAGGACTCTGGAGGTTGTGGCCACCAATGCTGAGAGACCTGCAGGAGAGACTTCAGGAACTAAGGAGCAAAAATATGATCCAGAGCATGGGGACCAGGAGCTAGGAAATAAATTTATTATGTGTCCTTATGCAACAGAATGCTTGGCCTCTATGTTTATTCACGTGTAAAAAAGACTTAATTGGGTCTGGAGCGGATGCTAAGTGGTTAGAGCACTTGCCTGGCATGTGCAAGGACTCAGGTTCGAACTCCAGCACCACATACACAACTAAGCGTTGGAGAAACAAAAAAGAGATGAAAAAATAAATAAATTGATTTTCTCTTTCTCTCTGCCTCTCATTCTCCCCTTTTATCTCTTAAATAAAAAAAGAATTAGTTACTCCTGACGAACCCTGCTTCGTGCAGATATGAGGAAGAGGACACTATAACTCTGTTAAGGAAAGTGAATATCAAGTCTCATAATTTGGGCCAAGTTGCCAACTCTTTCATTCATTCTACAAAAATGCATTGAAGACCACAATAGGCCTGGGCCCTGGAAAGTAAACGTTACATCTTTCTCCAACTCGTTCAACATCATTTCTAGAAAGGTCCTGCATTTCAGTCTCTGCACTTGCCATCTTTCTGATTTGTTGGCATATCTGTAAGACTTTTCCGTTTGGCTTGTCTCCCTCAAAAATTGACCCCCGGGCTCCCACATGCACATGCACATGCATGTAAACACACACACACACACACACACACACATTGCTTTTGAAATTGCACTTGAAATGCATCTTCTTTTTAATACAAAGCTCCAGGTATATCTATTTGAAAGCTTTATTTAAAAAGTTTGGGCATGGGGCTGGAGCTGTGGGTCAGCGGTTACAGTGCTTGCCTGGCATGCATGAATACAAGGGTTCAAATCCCAGCCCCCCTGTACACAATTAAGTGTCAGAGCAACAAAAGCCATGTGAAAAATTCAATAAAAATTGATTCTTTCTCCCTCTCTCTCTCTTTCTGTCATTCTCTCTTAAAAAAAAAAAAAGGTTTGGGCTTTGTATTTTTCTAAGAACCTAACATTAGAATGTGGATCCCTAGATATGATATCTAGGATATGAGGAGACAGGAAAGGTGGGAAGGGCTATCTGTAGTCTCTGAATGTGTTATTAGTGTAAATTGCACCTCTGAGCAGTTTTCCCCTGGGCCTGAATCTTAACTGCGTTCATCGCGTGTCATTGGTATGCAAGAGTTCAGGATTAAGAGTGTTGCTTCGTGTTGGAGGACCAGTGAACCAAAGGAAAAAATGGCTGGCTACATTGAGCTCCTTCAAAGAAAGGAGCAGAGTGGTTTTGCTGGAGCAACTGAGGTGGGCAGTGAGCGTCCTGGTACAAGGCCTCCCTGCTATAGCCCCACATGTAATCACAGCAGCTTGCAATGTTTAGGGGAGAAGAATCCTGGGGGTCTTTGTCCGTCCATCTGTCTGTCTGTCCGTCTGTCTGTCTGCTGGGTGAAGGCTACAGGCCCTATCAAATCTACTCCTTTCTCTTTTCAGAGTTCAACCAGACAGTCCAGAGCTCTGGAAATATCACAGACAAAAGCAGTCAGGATCAGCTGCTGTTTCTCTTTCCAGAGTTCAGTCAACAGAGCCAGGGGCCTGGGCAGTCCGATGATGCCTGCTCTGAGCCCGCCAACAAGAAGATGCGTCGCAACCGGTTCAAATGGGGGCCCGCGTCCCAGCAAATCTTGTACCAGGCCTACGACCGGCAAAAGAACCCCAGCAAGGAAGAGAGGGAGGCCTTAGTGGAGGAATGCAACAGGTAACACCACCAGAAGCCCACTTCAGCAGGCACGCAAGCATATGGACCCAAGATCCATCCTAAGAGGCTAAGTGGGGGTTTCCCAGAGTAGGTTCCACGAACCCCAATTTCTATTGATCAAGAAATAAGTTGGAGAAACATCATATGGATACTTAGGGAGTCAGAACACACTAACATATTAATAGCTCTGAGAAGTCCTGCAGGCAAGAAGGCCACGGAGCAGTGTTGGTCATTAACCATGGACTCTTTCTTCTAGGGAATACTTACTAATACCTCCATGGATTATTATTCTAGAAAAGTTACTCTGGAGAACTCTGGTATAAAATATGATGCCAGTGAAGTGAAACATTGTGTGTTTGACCTTACAGGCCAGGGCAAAGCTATTCCTTAGCCACTGATTCTGGCTCTGGCCTCCACCAATTGTTGTATACCCATTGGTCCAAAGGAGACTTGGCAAGAGCATAAGAATTAGTAGTATGTGTTCAGTCCACTCTGCCCACACTGACTCAAAAGAGTTCTTTTTTGTATTTTAATAACCATGTGTACTTTAAAAAAAAAACTATTGGAAATCCTTGGGATATCTTTTGATTTCATTCCTGCCCTCTTCTCCCTGGCTCCAATATTGACTTTCTAAAAAGTTTCTCTTTACTCTGGCCAAGGCCTATGGGCCATTTCTCTATCTCTGAGCTGGGCTGACTTTGGCAGTGGAAGGAGGCCAGGTAGCCCAGACTGGAATCATTGAGGCAAAGCAATTGGCCTATGCATGCCACAGGTTCCTCAGGCTGTGCTAATGAGAATTCCTCCAACGTCTATCTAAAAATATCACTATGCCCAAGTCTGGGGTTTAATCAGCACTCATAAAGCTAGAGACCAGCAATCTCCAGCTGCCCTCCTTTATACCCCAGCCAGTGTGCCCTTTGCAGGAGATTCTTGGGTACGAATAAGGAATCTGGCTTCCCTGGCATCCTTTTGGAGTGTCTAAACCCCGAAAGTCCAGAAGTCCTTTTATAGTTCTGTGAAGAGACTCAGACAAAGCTACCAAAGGACTTTGCCTTTTGTGCCCTGAGAAGAATGGCAGGATAAGAAGGTGTCAGGAAGTCCTATCTGGACCTGCTGTCTGAACTGTCTGCTCTCGGCCTGCTCTCTTCTCGTTAGGAGCCACACCAGAGGCACAAGCCCCTGCTTCCCAGGGCAGCACACTTGCTGTTTGCCCAAGCTAAGGCCTCTCCCTGGTCATCCTCATCAGATAACCACAGGGATTGGCCTTTTCTCAGGGCAGGGTTTTCCCCAGCGCCCCCACCCCACTCAACCCTGTACCTCTGCACACTCCTAACCATGACACCTTCAGTTGTATGTTCGGAGCCAAAGCCTTAGGAATGCCCCTACCCCCTGCCCCATCCACTCTCACCATCTCCCCTCTGTCTGTTCCAGGGCAGAATGTTTGCAGCGAGGTGTCTCCCCCTCTAAAGCCCATGGCCTGGGCTCCAACTTGGTCACTGAGGTCCGTGTCTACAACTGGTTTGCGAACCGTAGAAAGGAGGAGGCATTCCGGCAAAAGCTGGCCATGGATGCCTATAGCTCCAGCCAGACGCACAGCCTGAACCCCCTGCTCGCCCACAGCTCCCCCCACCACCAACCCAGCACCTCTCCTCCAAACAAGCTGCCAGGTAAGAAGGGCTTGGGCTTCATTGCATCAGACTGACCATCCTGGTCCTTCTCATTGGTCACAAATGGTTCAAGATTTTTTCAGAGGAGAAAATGCTTAGGGATAGCCCTGGGACTGGTCACCTATTGCCAGAATATTCTTATGAACAGGGTGTGTGGCTCTGATCAGGTTTCTTCCAAATCCTTGCTCAAGCATTGGGTGTAAGGGATAGCTTACACTGGGCTCCGGAGAGCCCTGTGCCCTTCTCCTTTCCTTTTCTCCCTGTGTGGCTGCTGACTCAGCTGGTCAGATTCTGCCCCCAGAAGGCTGCGTTATTGGTATGGGATCAAAGCTGCAGGCAGAGGGGTTGCAATGATGCATCCCCAATCCCTGTGATGCAGAACAACATCGTAGCCACCCTCCAGCATCCCCGGTGATATCCTACACTAGAGTTCTCTCCAGCTCCAGCAGGAGAAGCCCAGCGGTCTCAATGGAAGGACCACTCTAGTGGCAGCCTCTGCTTATCGGCTTCGGGGCTCCATCATGAACAGGGTGGGGTCAGTCACCTGAAATCTATTCAGTGATAAGTTGCCCAAAACCAACAGAGTTCCTACTATGCGCCAACCCCAGTTCTGGATTAGGATGTTTCAGTTTCAGGGTTTGGCTTTGTCAGAATAGAATCACTATGGGAAAGCACCCTTATACTCTGAGTGCTGTCATTGGCACAAGCCGGGGTCTAGCTCTTCTGCACCCTAATTCTTGCAGGAAAATCTGCTTCACAGAGTTAACGTGCTTATTGGGTCCGTTTGGTGCCCATGTTGACAAAGTGTGGCACAGCCTCCTACTCTTGGTAAAGGCTGTGATGAGAAAGCCAGCAACTTTTTGTAACTTACATGGTTCTGAAACCTGTTTCTCCTCTTGCTTACTAGTTACTCTTCTGATGGGAAAGGCCTAAGAACTGGGAGCTGGCCCAAGTGTTGGGGTGACCCGTGTCACCAGGACGGGCTCAGCATCACCATCTGGGCAGTATACGCAGTATACAAACATCTGCTCTGAGCCTGCCACATCCATAGCATGGGCTCTTCAGTGATCTGTGGGAACCTGATAGTTCCCCACATGAACCCTGAGCCTGGGCTACAGTTTCTTTGGGTCCTGCTTTCATGGAAAGGAAGGGCTCAGGTATACAGAAGAAAGTTTGGGTTATTCTTGAGAGGCAGGGAAGCCCCCAGGAAAATGCTGGCTTCATTGCAAAGAACATTTATGGTGGTTCAAAGTAGGGTTCAAAGGGCAGGTAGATGGCGTGTGGCCTGCATGGAGAGGGACCAGAGGACTTGCCTACTGCAGTGATCCTCAGAGCTGACTTGGGAGCTGCAAGGGGCGTGGTTGGGGCAAGGGGCATTGTTGAGAAGACAATGGCCATTGTGCTGGGACCTGTGATCTCCACACCAAAGTCAGGGAGCCCGCAAGCCAAACAAAGACCCAGCAGCTTTTTGACAAGCTGGGGTTGTGCTGAGGTCACCACAGGGTCGTTAGCTTAGGCTTTCTGTATCCTCACAGGAGATATAGACAACTAGGGCTGGAGGGACAGTGAGTAGGTACTGGAAACAGTTGGGATGGGAAGTCAGGAAACACAGCTTGGAGACCTCTTGGATGGGAATCTGATTCTCTGTGGTGTACCAGAAGTCTGGACTTTTACAAAAATCATGGGATGATAGAAATTAGAGGGCCCTCAAAGAGAGAAACTGAGGCCCAGAAATAGGTAGTGATTTGACAAAGCTACACAGGAGCAAAGGTAGCAAACAAGGACTAGATTTCAGGTTCTGCTGACCCACACATTGCCATGTCTCCACAACAATGCTGGGGACACACGGCCCTGCCCTCTGGGAACTTATATAGTAGGGAAGATATCACATGGCGCCCCCAAAACCATCTGGGGATCAATGTTATCGTTGGTGGCTTCCTGGGTCTTTGTAGGGAGGGGAAATCCTGCTGCTTTTTCTGGAACAATGTTTATGGGGACTCTGTGCATATTTTCAGTGGCTGCTTCTCCTCTGTTGTAATTTCCACTCAGGGCTCATCAAGGGAGTCTTTTCCCAAGCCCAGGGACTGGATTCTCTGGGTATAATTTTGAATCTCCGTTCTGACCAGCCAGATTATAAATGTGACTAATTCACATAACTTCTCTGAAATAAAGAAGTGGTACTTACGTCACTGGGTATACGTGAGGATTAAATGTTCTGAGTGTGTAAACGTCACCTTTCCCAACAAACCACACTATTATCATCATCACTCCTAGAGGGTTAACAAGCAGCAGCAGAAAGAACGAGCAGCAGATATCTATTTTCTTTTTACTTTTACACACTGGGGCATTAATGCTAAGAGGCCATGAGAAGGATTCTGCCCCTGGACTGGAACTAGAGGTAGCTGCCACTCTGAGGCCTGGGGTGCCAGATCAGATCTCTGTGTCCCCATCTCAGGCTGCTAGGATGGCATATGAGCTGTGATAGGGCTCCTAAGTGCTGGACACAGGGTAGGTGGACAGCAAGCGAAAACCCAGTGCTCAGGGAAGGCTTTGATCTGCGGAGCTTCATGGTATGCTTCCTATCACACTGCCCATGGCTAAGGTGTGATCTCTAACCAAGCCCAAAACATAACTGAATGCAGAATAAAAAAAGGGCTCTGAGTTGCTGAAGAGAGGGCAGCATCCAGAATGAGCATTTGCAACCTCTGAGACTGAGCTGGGGGGAACAAGCTGCCAGTCCCCATCTGCCAACTCCCTACCCTCTGTCTTCTGCAAACACTAGCACCTGAGCTGGGGGGACAGACCTTGCGCTGGAGAGCAGAGCATCCTTTCTCTAATGGAGCCCTTCTCTCCCAGCCACGCTTGCTGCCTTGTGGCCCACTTGCCCACGATGACCACAGTGTGACCCTGGTCCTGGAATGTCCGGCACAATAGGGGTGGCAGGAGGAGCACTTTGCCTCTGTCAGCGGCTGATTGGTTACAAGGTGCCCTACAAACACATTGTCAGCAGAATCAGCTGTTTTCAGAGTCGCCCCTCCTCAGCTTTACAATCCCACACCAGCATGCGGCCAAGGGTTGTCATGGCTTTGTCTCCCTTATGCATGCTTAATTGACAATTAAGTTGGGGCTTTGAACCAGCCTGGCTGCCGCTGATGGGCCTTCATCTTGCCAGTGAGTGTCACAGGGGCACCCTTTGTCTTCTCTTCTTGGGGGCCTGAAGTTACTGTAGCAGGCTGCAGGCAGCCATTTATCTTCAGCCTGGAAGGCCTTTATCTGCTCCCCCTCATCCCAGCTCTCGCCAGCAGGAGCTGTCCCTGGTTATAGGCCCCGTGACAGCCCATTCTGAGGCCATTGAGCAGGCCCGGAGTGATGGCCTCTACCTCCATTCTGGGGCTGAATCAAGAGAAAGGCCCCCGAAAGGTCAGAGGGCAGGGTGGCGGCAAGAAAAAGGACTGGTTGGAGACTGGTGCTGGTATTGATTGGCTTGCAGAGGAGGAGGAAGTTGGAGTGGAATGGGAGCTGGGCTAGCCTTGGCCCAAGTCATAATATCTGGGGAATGATCTGGGGGCGGCCTTGCTCACTGTACACTTTGCTCCAGTCCTCAGCTAAGTCACCTGGCCACTGCCCCAAGGAGACGAGGGAGGGACAAATGTTCTTTATCAGACTTCACCCATCTACGCTTCATATCCTTTCGGGGAGGGAAATAGGAACCCATTCTCCTGGAAAGAAAATGAGGCACAGAAAAAAGGACCACACCTCTCCAGGGTAACTTTAAGTTGTCCTGAACCTCAACCTCTTTCCCCAAGAGGAGATGGCATTTCTGCGGCTGCCTCTCCTTCCGTTTGACCTCTATTTATCCCTTTCCCAGCCTAGCCAACTTGCCTTCCCTGGCATGGGATCAGAACCTGAAAAGCAATGCCAGCCCCTGCACATCCTTCACACCTCCTCCCAAGTGACCTGCAGGAATCTGAGCCTGGGGCTTAGACAAACCTGACTCCTGGCCACGGTACCTATGTGGATGCTGTTGTTCTCCCTGACACAGAAATGCACAGGACCCCCAAAAGAATCCTCGAAAGTGCCCACTGCTGAGATAGTGACTACATGTGAAGAATTCTACCAGCTAGCATTGATGGGTTGAGTGAGTGTTTCCAGGCTACCAGGCCCTGGGCCGGGCACCTACAAGCATCATCTCGTTTAAACTTCACTACAACCTAGCAGTGTGGAAACCATCTGTACTGGTGTCTCCATTTCACACTCAAGGGAAGTGAGATGATTAGGATGCGAGTAATTCTCAAGTTCACAGAGTTAGAAAGAGCTGGAGATAGGTTGTGAGCTCTTATATGCTGTCCATCTCTCTTTGCTTTGTACAGACACTAAGACCTTTTAGGCATGAAAATTAACATATGCACACACGCACACGCACACACACACACACACACACACACACTCATACACACATTCCACAATCCCTCCACAACAGAGACAGCAGGACAGAATTGCCAAAGAGATGGAGGTAAGCGTGGGGATCCCTAGTCTGGCTATTTTACTATTTCCTCCCCAAATGTTGGCCCTGACCAAGGTGGATGCAGGGGAAGAAATCAAAGGTCCCTCTTCCATAACTCATCCCCGTGTGTGTGGGGATTTGAACTGCCCTTGCATTCGGCCCCGTCTGGGGCACTAAATGTCTTAACAACTTAATGGGGCCTCTGAGACAGTGCGGGCACCTCAGCTCACCTCTGGGAACTCCGCCCCCTCCCTGGACAGCGGACAAGGAGAGGGGGTTTACAAGGGCAGTTGTAAAAATATTCATTTCAGCAGCAAAGGTCCCCAGAGTAAATGAGTCCCATTGTCCCTAAGTAACAGATTATTTCAGTTTGGAAGAGAGAAACATCCTGCTGTGGAACATCTGCTGCTGTAAGAAGCAATTTTTTTTTTTTTTTGGTCTTTTTAGAGAGTGAGAGAGAGAAAGAATCACTTTTATTTATTTTTTTCCCTGGCCTTTGTTTTTCCAACACTTAGTTGTGTATGTGGTGCTGGGGTTTGAACCCGGGTCCTTGCACATGCCAGGCAAGCACTCCAACCACTGAGTTACCGCTCCATCTCCAAGAAACACTTTTATGTCCCAGTGGCGGACATGGCTTCAGCGTTTTCCCTCTTAGAGACTTTATCTGATTGCCATTTTATCTCTTGAATTCGAAGGTCATTTTATCTTGCAGGCACCACCCCATAGGCTAGCTCTAGATTGGGGAAGACAATCAAGGATATTAATGAGATTAGGAGGCCCAGCCTTCAAGGCATTCTGCGGTCAGCCTCCCCTGATAGGGGACTATCCCCGTCTGCATACAAAGAAGCCAGGCTGCTGGGCTGGTGGGGCTCTGACCTCCTACAGCAGCCAACAGATACCGGACTTCTATCACGGAAGGCAACCCCTGGCCATGTCTAATCCCCCTGAAGGATCCTTAGAGGATTCAAGGACTTCTTTTCACCTCCAGTCTGCTCTGAGGAGGAAGGAAACTCCCTGCGAGCACAGAGCTCCAGCCTGCAGCTTATAGGAGAAGTGCTCTTACACCCCGTTTGTAAAAGGTGTGATGGGAAGTGACAGGAACTTGGAAGGAATTAAGCACTAGAGGTGCAGGGAGAGGCAGAGATCTATGCAAGGGCCTTTGAAGCCACCTGCTTAATGGGAAGGCACAAGATCTGGCCCTATGCCTCCACTCACTGTTCAAGGGAAAGTAAAAACACAAATGAGGAAGGAGGGGGAATGCGTGTGTGTACACAGGTATATACATATATGCACACATATGCATGCATGTGTAAATATATATTTATATGTCAAACATATCCTCCAAATAAAATAAAGTCCGGCTGGGCGTGGTGGTGCACACCTGTAATCCTAGCGACTCAGGAAGCTGAGGCAGCAGGATCACATGTTCAAAGCCAGCCTCAGCAACTTAGTGAGGCCCTGAGTAACTTAGCAAGACCCTGTCTCAAAATAAAAATTAAAAAAGAGGGCTGAGGACATGGCTCAGAGGTTAAGTGCCACTGGTTTCAATCCCTAGCACCAAAAAATAAAAAATATAAAAAATCCAACGAAGCATTCAAACCCGGCAATTATCCTGGCTGTTCACAAGTACTCTAGAAGAGGGATCAGCAAATTTTTTCTGTAAAGAGTCAGAAAGTAAATATTTTAGACTTCTCAGGCCATACTGTCCCTGTCACAGCACTCAACTCTGACTTTGTGGCACAAAAGCAGCCATAGACTGTATGTAAACAGAATGTGGCTGTCATCCAATACAACTTTATTCGTGGGGCTGAAATTTGAATTTCATGTAATTTTCATACATCATGATACTTTCTTCTTTTGATTTTTTTTCAGCCATTTAAAAATGTGAAAACCATTCTTAACTCATGCATCATATAAAAACAAAGTGCTTTGGCCAGCAACTAGGTTTTGCGGACACGCCCACTCTAGGATAGGACAATGGTTCTTGCCACTCTTTAGAACCACTTGTGGAGCTTCTAAAAGTCCCAGTACCCAGGCTGCAGCCCAGCCCTATGAAATCAGAATCTCTGGGGAGTGGGACTAGGCATCAATAGTTCTTGAAATTTTCCAGGAGACCCCAGTGTGCAGCCACGTGTAAGACCCAATTCCAGCATAGCTTTTATCTGGGCACTTGTTAAAATGCAGATATTGATTCCATAAGTGTAGAGTGAGGTCCGAGTTTCTGCATTTTAGTGCTGTTGAAGAGGACAGTCACTTTGTGGTCACTTTGCATAGTGAGCATCTTGGAAGTATTCATCTAGCAACTAATCTCCCTTTGTCTCCCAGCATACCTTTGCCTAATGGTCACCAACCCTGACATTTAGTATGTTCTGAAGATTCTCAGGGGAAATTTCTTTTCTGTTTTTTTTTTTTTTAAGAGAGAGAGTAAGAGAGAAGCAATTTTATTTACCTTTTCATGTGGACTTTGTTTCTCTGACAGCTGTGTATGTGGTGCTGGGATTCGAACCTGAGTTCTCACACATGCCAGGCAACTGCTCCAACTGCTGAGCCACCGCTCCAACCCCTGAGCCTCAATTTCATTCTTTCCTTTTTTTTGTTTAAAGAGAGAAGGACAGTGTGTGTGAGAGAGACAGAGACTCGACCCCTGCTGGGTTTTTCACATGGCTTTCATTGCTCTGACACCCAATTGTGTACGTGGGTGCTGGGGTTTGAACCTGTGTACTTGAGCATGCCAGGCAAGTGCCATAACCACTGAGCCATCGCTCCAGACCCAAGCCTCAAGAGGGACAGTGTGAGAGAGAGAGAGAAAGAGAGAATCAATTTTATTTAGTTTTTCATGTGATTTTCGTTGCTCCGAGACATCGTTGTGTATGTAGTGCTGGGGTTTGAACTCACGTATTCACGCGTGCAGGGCAAGTGCTGTAACTGCCAAGCCACCACTCCAGTCCGAGCCTCAATTTCTCAATGTGTGAAATGGAACATACTGGAAGGATTAATAGGATGATATATATGTATATACATAAAGTACCCCAGACATAACAACCTGTCATAAATGATGGCTATTATCATTTCTTACAGAAGCTCATTTTTTATTTGTTATTTTGGTTTTTTCACTTTCAGTGTCCCTCTTAAAGATTTCATTCAATCCTGTTTTGGGGAGGTTGTTTTTGTTGCTGATTTTTGATGTTGGCTGGGGATTGAACCCACAGTCTTGAACATGGTAGGCCAGCACTCTACACAGAGCTACATCCCTAGTCTTCAATCCTGATTTTCAGAGAATTTGGAACATTTCCAACTAAATACTCATCTTGGTGTTTGCAACAGATTGTCGCTGTCTTCTTGTAGCACCTTGGGTGTGAGGCAGTTTCCCACTCCTGGGAGGACTGCTCCGTGAGACCCATATGGTACATCCAGTGCCAGAGGCATTTAGTACAAATTCAAGACAGAGGGAGAGGAAGCTGGAAAGTGTCATGGATTGGTATTGAGGGTGAGGGCTCCCAAAACATGTAGCAGGAGGTCAGGTTCATAAGATAACCATGAATTTCCTGTACCTAATAGGGCATTTTCCTCCTTGAATGGAAGGAGGTGTGAGGACCCCACTTGTGTGTATTGCTTGCTAGTAATTAGGCCTGTGAACCTGCCAATTAGAGGGGGTGTGGTTCTTTCCTGGGGGAAGCCACATGGGAAGAGCTTAGGGCCCTTTGTTCTTAGAAGGGAAGTTCCCTCAAACTTCAGGCTGAGGAGCTGGAAGAAAGGGAAAGGAACACACGAAACCTCAAAAGTTCCTGAGGGCTGATTTTCTGAAAGCCACTTCCCTCACCCTGTGGGCACACTTTGCCTCACCCTCTGTACTGACTCAGCAGCCCCAGCGATGGCACATTCGTGTAACTTCAGTCACAACCAGCAGTCAAACAGCAAGGGAAGCCCCCATCTTTCTAATGCTTCAGGGACCTGAGTTTTTCAGAAGTCATACTCTGCATGTTGGGAGAACACAGTGGAGATGGCCTTCAACATGTAGTGACTTTCCCAAGGGAAGTCTATGTGACCTGGGGTGAGCTGCGCATGGGCAGCCCCTTCTAAAGATCAGACTCAGTGTGTGCATCTGTGAAGCCAGGTGTAGCCCTCCAAGTAGGCTCAGCTCGAACTGTGGTTTCGTCACCATCCGGCAGTGTGGCCTTGAATGTGATAAAGCACACCTAGAGCCAAGCATGGTGCCTCACAAGGAAGGTCAGCAGCCCTTGCTGAGCTCTTGGGCTGACTCAGGAACCTTTGGTGTGCTGAGAGCGAGGAAGGGCTTTGGATAGCCCTGGTTTCTTCGCAAGGGTGTGGCTTTGCCATTTCACTCTGGAAGGGTTTTCTTTACCATGTACTTTGCTTGTCATTTGAGATATCAGAAACCATGAAAACTAAGTATTGTCAAGATCCGAGGTATTCAAGTCTCTTTCCCAGACCACACAAAGGTCATCCGGGGAACTCAATAAAGGTAGGCATAGCTCCCTCACCCACCAGCACCTTTAGGATCAGAATTGGTTGTTTTAAGCATAGGAAGTTGCAGAAATTGTCTTGAGATTTGGATGCACAGTCAGGGTAGACACCACTAATTTAGAGAGAGCAGGAGAGTTCTAGAACAGGTTGACAATGATCCTGTGGTGCCTTGTTCAAGTGGAAGAGGAGAAGCCCTGAGTGAGGATCCAGGAGACCAGAGCCACTAACCAGCAGGTGTGACCTTGGGCAAATCATTTGACTTCTCAGGAATTCTGGCAAATGAGGGTGTTGCATGAGGACCTTTCATCCCCGATGGATTATTATTTGGAGATTGTGTGTAGCTTCCAGACTTGGGGCCCATGACTGTGCTGCGTGAAGGGCAGAGGAAGGTTTGCCATTGTGGTATTTTATTGTTGAGCTCATCATCTTCCTCCCTCCTTCTTCTCTCCCTCGCTCCCTCGTGCTGTCCCCGTTTCAGGAACTGTGTGCTGTTAGAAGCCTTCCACCTTTATTAGGGATCATTAGAACTTTATAGCACCAGCAGATTGGGTGGGGCCAGTCACAATAAACAGATTTACACTGGGTATAAATGAGACATCTATAACTGCTGGAGGTTAACACTTTCGGGGCCTCTGAGTGGCAGCCTGTATGACCATACTTTCTGGCCCTGTCCACCACAGGGTGCCTCTTCCTGGTCAGCATCTGTTAGACTGGGTTGGTAATGAAATCCAGCAAGTCTTCATTCAGTAAGTGTGGAACTGGAAACCCTCAAAACAGCATCTCCTGTTTGCATGACATCAGTTTGCACAGGGGGCACCAAGTTAGTGTTTCATTTATCTCCAAGTGTTGTACGGATGAAAATAGAAATCAACAGCCTGCCCTCTGTGCTGTCCAGAATCTGAGTGCCAGGAGAAATTTAACGTTTGCATCCCTACCGCCAAAGAAAAACAAAAGCAAGCCAAGCTGGGTTGGAGTGGTGGCTCAGCGGTTACAGCACTTGCCTGGCATACCTGAGGACCCGAGTTCAAACCCCAGCATCACATACACAACTAAGCGGTGGAGCAACAAAAACCAGATGAAAAGCTAAATAAAGTAGTCGTTTCTCTTTCTGTTTCTCTGTCTCTCTCACTGCCCCTCTCTGTTAAAAACAAAAACAAACAAGCCAAGCCTTATCTTACCACAAAGAAAGCCCCAGGAGTTTTTAAACACCTTGCTCACTATGTGTGTATTCCGAGTGGGAGAATTATAGGCTGTACCAACATCAAAGCTAGAGGTGGATTTCTTCATCCCAGGCCTGGCATAGGGCAGATACTCCACATATTTGTGGAATGAAGATACTTGTCATAGAGGACTTTCCATCTAGAAGCTTAGTGCATAAATATCCTATTTTGCAAGTCTGGTATTCAGTTTTTTTTTTCTTTTTTAAAGAGAGAAGGGCAGTGAGAAAGAGAGGAGAGAGAGAGAGAATCAATTTTTATTGAGTTTTTCACATGGCTTTAGTTGCTCTGACGCTTAGTTGTGTACGTGGTGCTGGGGTTTGAACTGGTGTACCTGCGCACGCTGGGCAAGCACAGTAACCTCTGAGTCACCTCTCCAGCTCCTGGTGTTCAGTTTTAAACTGAGCATAAAATTGGTTTTGTTTGATATAATATCTGTATGTATTATGTAAAGCATATCTTTCCTTTTCTAGAAACAGTGTCAACCACCTCCATCATCACTGCTTATCTGAAGTATACAGTTCACAGGGCTGGAGAGGTGGCTCAGCAGCAGAGCCCTCACCTGGCATGCGTGAGGATCTAGTCAATCCCCAGCACCATATATACAACTAAGTGGAAGAAAAACAAAAACCAGATGGAAAAAAAAAGAACGAATTCTCTTTGTCTCTCTCACTTTCTCTCTCTTTAAAAAAATTTTGGAAAAAAGTATACAGTTCACAAAATCATGTTACCATTAATGCTACCAGAAAGTTTTCAAAGAACATGGTATGCTTTTCTCTCTAGTGTTCTAGTAGCTTTGTTTTCTCTAGTTGAGTTCACTCATTTAGTCAACTCATTTAGTTTCATTCTACTAGTTAATTTAATATTCTCCCAGTTAAGTTCCTTTATAATCTTTTACCAGTGTCCTCAGGGCAAGAAACGAGTGAGTACTACACTTTGTGAGTTTCCACTGAGTGAACTAAGGTTAGATGCACCGCAAATCCAAGCCTTCTGAAAAGACAGATGCAAAACTGCCCGGCTCTGGGCAGACATCGGCTCTCTCGCGATGTTCCCTGAGCACTCAACTGGTGCTCCTGTTCTCTCAGCTGAGTGGAAGCTAGCCATTATCCACCTTCCAAAGTCTCTCACCCAACACCTGGTGCTCTTAGGGCCAGCATCCGTGAGCCTGGGCCTTCTGGGTGATCAGTGGCTATCTGTCATGATGATGGCGATGATGATGGCGATGATGATACTGATAGTGATGGTGCTGAAGAGGACGGGGTCTGGCCAGGCAAACCCTCGTAATGAGGCAGCTCAGACACTTTCCAGGCCTCAAAGATCTTCTCTCTGGGTATAATCTCCCAGTAGGGTATTGCTTATGAATAGGTTGCCGTGGAAAACCACTCTTTTCCAAGGCAATTTTATTAGCCCTTAGCCCTTCAGTCACAATACAGATGTCTGTTTATAGGACCTTACTTTGTGTGGACATGCAGAGGCTCAGTCTGCTGATGGCTTTATAACCTTTCTCCCATTGCCCAGCCCCTCTAGGAGCATCACCATTCTCTTGTCAACCAAGCCCAGGGGCCTTTGTTGCAGCCATATTATCCCTGCCTGCAAAGGCAGCCTCAGAAAAGACCAGACCCCAGGAGCCAGACTGCAGCAGGTCACTGTCTGTCCCCACAGTCTTTATGCCTAACAACATCTATCATTAACCCTTCTTAGTTTTGCCCTAGTTTCTTTGCAGAAAAAAGCATTTAAGTTACTCATATTGCCATAGTAGATTCCCATTAGTTGACTCTATTCCTTACCACAGAAACCAAGCTAATGGACCCCCAAATGGGTTCTAAACTGGCACAGTACACTCACCCTTGATGTACCTGCATGGTGCCTTCAAATGTGAAATTGCTCAGATTTATCAATACTATTTCTCCAATTTTTATTGTATTTTAATCTCTAGTTTCTTTCTCCCCCTTCTTCCTCCTTAAAAAAAAAAAGTGTGGGTCTGGAGCAGTGGCCCACAGGTTGCGCCTCTTGCCTGGCCAATACCTGAGGATGGGGGCTCAAACCCCAGCAAAGCATCAGAGGAACAAAAGCCGCATGAAAAACTAATTTTTAAAAAATATTGATTCTTTCTCTCTTTCTCATTGTCCCTTTCTCTTAAAAAAAAAAAGTTGCCTCCCTTTGCCACAGGGGGGAAAAAGATTTAGAGATAGATGTATATACCACTGTCACTTCTCCAACATTCAACTTAACTGAGCAAAGTTGTGTAGGGTGGAGAACCCTGAGTCAGAGTTGAAGCATAGATCACTTGTTCCTAATTTGCTCATTCAACAAATATTTGGGGCTTGGAGCAGTGGCTCAGTGGTTACAGTGCTTGCCTGGCATGCACGAAGATGCGGGTTCGAAACCCAGCACCACGTACACAATGAAGTGTTGGAGCAATGAAAGTCACATGGAAAACTAAATAAAATTGATTCTCTCTTTAAAAAATAAATATTTGAGTTACTGGCACAGACTCAGCAAGGTGCTAAGAAGACAATGGAGTCAACAGACAAGGTCCTGCCCTCATGGGGCTTACATTCCGGTGAGGGGCGAAGCCAAAGAACAAATCCATAAAATCATTTCAAAGTATTAGTAGGTCATGATGGGTGGCTCAACTCATCTACAGTTGATTTGGGCTTATGGGGAAGAGAAAAGGGGGTCAGCTTCTAAATAACAGACTCGTCGAGTGTCCCCTAGAAAGAGGCAGGGAAAATGACCGCGTCCTCTCAGCCTCAGCGTTCCACTCTGTCACGTGGGTTGAGAAGCAGATAGTGGAAGATACTCACAAGGGTGAGAACCGCTCAGGTATTCAAGGGCATGGCAAGTTCCTTTGCCTGCAGCAGCCACCTCCAGGCTGAAGAGATCATTGCACACAGCCTGATGTTTGCCTGCAGAAACAGCCATGGACGAGGCGTGGCGCCTAAGGTACACCCCGTGGGAGGACACGTGAGGTTTTGTTGCTCTTCTACTGCTCGTGAGATGTTTTCAGGTGCTTTGGGCACCTTTAGCTCCTGCTCTCAGTCAAGACGCTTTTAATGGCAGACGCTTTTTTCTTTTTCTTTTCTTGGTTACATTTGCTTTGATTTTTATAAGAAAACCAGTTTGTAGGCTTCCCTGAAGTATCACTCAACTTTTTACTCCTTGAGTCAAGAATGTTTACCGTCCCCACAGGTCTGTCTGTGTTTCTCCTCTTATGAACCAGGCTCCTACCTAAGCCACCTTAGGATCAGGAATGGAAATTTGCCCAGTGTTTGAATTGCTTTCATCTGGCATCAGCTTTTTCTTCCGAGGCTTTCAGGTTTTTAATCTCCTAAACTCTTTGCAAACATTAATCTTTACCCTTTGAAGGAAATATTATTAAGAACTGGCAAAAGTCCTATGTTACAAAGGAGGAAACCGAGGCAGCAATGCTAATTCATTTGACAGCTTTCATTTCTGGAGTTCCCAGGTTTCAAGCCAGGGAATTGTTCACATTCTTCTAACCTCAGATGAGTGTCTCAGAAGTTCACCAGACTGAATCATTTGTCTCTCTGCCTCTGTCCTCAAGAGGAGCAACTGCGGCTTGGGGGGATGGAGGAGGGTGGTGTGAGAGTTATCAGGACAAAGTAATGGCCGGCACACAAAGTTGTGGTTTCACAGGAAAGACAGCTGTCTGCCTGTAATTTATGGACTTGGCTGTTTCCTTTGGGGAGAGCTTTCTCCTTCGCATGTTTAAATTCCCAGTTTCCAGATCCAATGGGGCTGGGCCACACTCTGCATGAGGTTAGGAACACAGGGGAAGAATGTGTGTGACAGAGCCCTGGCCAGTTGAGTAATGTTTACTCTGTTGGGGACGCTCACTCACGCTGGCGGAGGTCCACCAACCAGAGGAACATTCCTGCATTATCAGGGATGGGAGGTTGGCTCTGAAATGTCAAGGGTGAAAGGCATCCCACCAGGTTCTGGGTGCCACTGGCAGATCCCATGAAGGGAACCACCAGGCTTCAGTGCCAAGGGCTGCTTGGAGGGCAATCTGAGCCTCCATATTGCCCAAGAATTCCCATTCCCTTCTTTCTTCCTATGAAAGAACAATTCCGGATGTGAGATCCTGATTGACATTGCTCTTTGGTTCACCCCACATTGTGTCTCACAGCAGAACCCAGAGCTTCTCTGACATTATCCATCATTCTGGCATCTGAGAAAAGGAAATCCGCGTGCCCGTTTTACAGATTGGCTGACCAAGAATCATCAGAGCTTTAAGAACAAGAGCAAACTGGTTTAAAGAATCTAGAGGTGTCCTGTTAATCTCTGGAATTGTGGAATTGGGGGTTGCAGCTATTTTCCAAGCCCTTAGAGAACCAGATATTAGGGCTCTCCGAGCTGTAGGTATAAGTCCTTGAAACCCAGGTTTCTGTGGTTAATGACACCCTGAGCAGTGGCTCCCTGGGTCCCTCCTGTAACGCAGTTGTGTCTCTCTTTAAACACATGTGCACAGTTGGTTCCATATAACCCCAGATACATATCCTAAAAATCACCACACTTTGCTAAATTCTGCATGGAAAAACCACAGGGCTGGTGGGAAAATCAAGGTTAAAGGCATAACTCTTGAAAACTTTTATCAGTGACATGTTTTAAAAGATAAGAATCCAATAAAGACATTAGCAGAGTTTTACACCTGTTAGATAGTTAAGAAGTACATAAATACTGTGCAACCATAAATAGGCACTTGAGCTTGAAGAAGTCCTGATGTTTGCCTAAGGAAATGGTGTTAGGAGGACTGCTGGTGGTGAGTTGTTAAGCAGTGATAGATGGAGAGATGTCTGAAATCGGAAGGAATTTTGTGACTCCTAATGGGCATGGATGTGGCTTATCACAGAGTAATTGAGGTGGCTGGCAGATGTTCAGGGTGTGTGTGTGTATGCACACTTGTGCACACATAGGTAAATTTAGTACGTTCTTACATTGCCTGATTCAGTGTGATGCAGATTTCTGAATTTACCTGGGTTTCCTCAAATGTAAAATTCAAGTGACTCTCAAATTATTCCTTAAAATAGCAGTGGATTAAAACAGGTTCACACCTTCAGTACAATTGCTGCTATAGAACCGATCATATTTTCTCCTGCTTGAAGTGATACACATTGTTCTGGGACCTGGGTACTCAAAATAGCTGAGGTCTCATTCTTTCATTTGGTAAATAGTCACAGTGAAAGCGTGGATTCGGCTGAGGATGTGGCAACAAGCAAAAGCCATCTCTTCCTTTAAGGAAAGGGACATAAATATCAGGGTATGGGGGTGACTGAGTCCTGTTGGGAGAATCACTAGCATAGACAAATACAAAGGACAGAGCAGCCAACCACCAGGGCAAATCAAGAAGAGCTTCCCGGAGGAGTTGACATTCAGTCCTCTCAAGGGATGCGACATGGAAAAGGGAAGAGCTTGGCAGACAGAGGGAACAGAGTGAGCAAAGGCACAGAGGCAGGACATGGCAGGGCTCTTCGAAAGGGAGCTAGTGCTGCCTTTTGGCTGTATGGGAGGTGGCAAGAGAAAATACAAATAAGACAGACTGCATCATGACGGCCTGATTCTGCCAGTTTTAGGTATTGGGGTAAAGTGGCAAGAAACAGATTTCTAAGCAGAGCAGTAATGTGGTATGGTTTTGTTTTAGAAAGAAATCCCAAGCTGTAGCAGGGGGTGAAGGGTACCCCTGAGATGGGTACCAGTACAGGAAGGCAGTGCAGGGAATGCTGGATTTTTAAAATCATATGCTTTGTCCATGCTTTGGACACTGTGACTAGTCATATTGGATAGAAACCAGTTGATGTGTGTCTGTCCCATATGCTGTTGGAAATTCAGCAATAACTCAACACCTTGGAGCTGAGACCCAGGCATAGGGGAAAGTAGATGACCTCACCAGGGCCCCGGAAAGGTGTCTCAACTCCACCCCGGATGGCTTTTCCTGCTGGGCACACTTGCTGTGGTTCACTGGGGACATGGTCAATTAGAGGCTTGAGTGAGGAAGTGAATGGAGGGTATATGGCCACCATCTGCTGTGGTCATTTCCCCTACAGGTAATCTGTGGTTATTTACCTGGCATCTTAGGAAAAGTCAAGATTGGCCCAGAGTCCTTGTCATATCTTCATTTTCAGAACTTGCAGTGGAAAAGGGAAAAGAAGTCCCCTTCTTAGCATAGTGACTGGGTGATGGGCTCTCAGCAAGGTTTAGTGATCTCAGCCTTCCTAAAAGTGTCTTAAAGACAGTCTGAGGGAGTAGGATCTGTATGTTTTCGGCAAAAGTTATGTGCCAAGCATGTCCTGGGTACTTTCACCTCTATTAAATTCAGTCCTCTTCCAAATGATCTAAGGGGTGGATATTATTGATAGTAAGAAAACTGAAGCTCAGGGAGACTAAAAAACCTCCCCAAGGTAGCCCAGCTATTGCATGATGGATCCAGGATTTAAACCCAGGTCACCTGGCTCCAGAGCCTACATACTTTGCTGTTCATTTCAAGTGTTCTGAGTTTGTGAAATTTATAAGGACTTGGCTTCTTCTTCCTCTAACCCCTATTTCTGATATTTTACACTAAGACATGTACTGGGGTACAGCAACACTTTCAGGGTCTGGTGAGGGTCCAAAACCCCAAGAGGAGCATCAGTAAGAAAAGATGTAGGTAGGTCCGGAGCTGAGGAGCATCTCCGACCTGGCTCCCACCACACTGTGGTGACAGTGGCCCCCTCCTCTCAGTGGGCAGTTCTCTGGCTTATAGTGAAGAAATTGGAGCTACCTACTGAACAGATGGCAAAGCTGTGATCCAACCAAGGGTCCCTCGATTCCCATCCAGGACTCTATCCCTCAGCCAGAGATTTTCAAAGGAAGGTTCAGAAGCACATCTGTCTCACAGAGCCACTCCCATGGTATATTGCTTATAGAACAAAATTCCACTGGGGAAGAAAGAGCGTGCAAACTGGAGCAGCTTGGGCTGTGCTGCCCAGACTCTAACAAATGGCTCTGAACTCTCCTGCCATGCTCCTTTGTAAAGGAGGCTTTTGTTTCGTGCGGATATCCTTGGTTAATTATTTTTAAATAAATAATTGTGTAGACTGTGGTAGGGGAGAAGCCTCACTATGACCCATATTTGATCGTCAGAAGGCAGGCCATTTTCCTTCAGCCAAATTAAATAGGCTAAATCCAGAGACTGTTTGACTTGAGACCAAATCGATGGTGGGGACAGGCTGGGAGGTGAGCACACACCTGACTCCCAGCGTTATCTCCGTTCTCTCAGGAGCAGAGCTTCTTGGGGAGGTAAATAGCTGGTCAGGGAGTCTGAAAAGGCAGGAGAGAAGCGTGATGAATTCCAGTTCCTCCAAAAGGGAAGAACAACAGGGCAGTGGCCAGGCCTCTTCCCCAGTTGCTTCTGGGACAGGGTATCAGTGGTTCTTCCTGAACAGGATCCTCTGAAAACACAATTCCATTCAGAGCTAAGAATCTCCCCCATGATGTCTAGAATTCTGGATTCTTACAGCAAATATCTTGGGGTCTATCCTGACAACAGCTCCCTGCAACCAGCATCCCCACTCCCAATTGCCATGAACTTGGCATTATGCTAGGAGCTATAGAGATGTTATGTTTAATCCCAAAATGGTCGTGTTAACAGATTCTCTCCATAGTAAGCTGAGTAGAGAGGAAGAACAATGTTCCCAGGATCACACGAATGTGATCTTAAGCAAAGGCAGGATTTGAACCTGAATTTCTCTAGTTCCAGAACCCACAGTCTTCCCACGGACCTTCCCTGCTAGAAAATCCCTCATTTTATGGATTTGAATTCTTTGGTGGTGCTCATAAGGTTCACATCACTTTCTTTTTCTGTCTACAACCCTTTAAGCTGCTAAAAGATCCTGCTGGGAGCCAAGCTTCCAATATGGGTGGAGAAAAAGGACCTGATTGAATCCAATGGAATGGAGTAGAGGGTGGTGACTTGGAGCCTTAGAGGACTGCAGACAGGTGTAGAGGGAGACATCGGGAAAGGCCTATTGATGTGGAGAGACAGAAGCCATTTCTCCTTTTACCTTCATGGCTTCTGTTCTTAGGGGGGTGAAATGTAGTCCCTGGACTAGTAACCATTCCAGTGCCAAAACCCTCCATAACGGCCCTTTGAATCAAAGGATGGGGAAACAACCAATAGGAAAAGCCTGTAGAGCACACATCAAGTCACTTCCTAGTCAAACAAGTTGCTCTCAAAGGTTAGAACCTGCTTTAGCATTTGTTTTTTTCCCATAGACTTCTTAAACTCTAGGTCAAATTAGCCTTGGGTAATATCCTTAGGAGGATTCTGGGAAAACTGGCTTGAGTCTCTTCTTAAGCTTTGGATTAGTAAATTCAAGATCGCTGGCTATGGCAGCTTCCTTGAATCCAGAGGGGACTTTGTAGCCTCCCCTGGAAGGTGGGGCAGTTGGGGCAGGAGGCAGGGCAGTGGGTAAACAGGCATAGAATCAGTATACAAGCATGGTTCATCTTGGAACACTGGGCAAAAGAAAAAGGATGAAGAGTTGTCCCACTTCTTCAAATGATCACAAGCCTTGAGCATTTGGTCTCCCTCTCTTACAAGACAGGACCCCCCTTCTCATACCTTTTTGCCAAATCCAAAGCAAAATATATAAGAACATTGTCTGAGGATGAGACATTGGAGGAGAGATGCCTCAGACTTGTCTTTGGCTGTTTTGTGGGCACGTCAAGTGAATTTGCTTCTGCAAACTGGCCCCAGGTTCTTTGCATTTTAGCTTCTTTCAGTTGCCTGGTCTCTGTCCAGCACTTTCCCTTTCCTGAGCAGACCTCCTTCTTGATTCCTAAGCAAGAGTGAGGTCAGAACAGTGAGGTTTAGACACGCTCGACTCTCCTGTGTTTGCTGAGCTTACTCCTGCCCATGAGTGCTACCTGCCTCATCTGGGTGGATGCACCTTTCCCTGTGGCCTGGAAGTCAGCCAAATGGGACCCCATCAAAGGAAGGTGAGTTCCAAAGCCAAAGACAGCTAGCTGCAGCCCCCATCCACATCCTGCTCTTCCTGTGTCCCCTGGCCTCTAGGACCCAGCCAAAAAGTGATACACAGAGAAGTCACTGGACAAGAGCCTCTTCTTTGTCAAACAGTTTGTTCATACTTTGCAATCCCATATAGTCAGGAAGCACCAGGGAAGCATTTCTAGAGGATATTTTGAAGAATAGAAGAAACATTCCAGCCAGAATGAGAAAACCAATCTTAGCCCCCATATCCAAAACAAAACAAATAAACAAAAATATGTGCTAAAGCAATAACAAGCAAAATCCATCCATCCATCCATTCATTCAATGAAGTTTATCAATGGCTACCCAGTACCAAGACACTGGGAATATAATGGATAAAAAATGTCCTGTCTTCATGGAGCTAGAATTAAAGAGGCCCTGCTACACTTGCTCCAGAGAAAGATGGCTGATGGTTTTTTTTTTTTCATTGTGAGTGGACAGGGGAGGTGAAGGCCACTTTGTTTTCTTGTCATCCACACTTGAAAACAAGGGGAGCGGAGTCAGTGTTCCAGGGCCTTGGTGACATTAATGTTCCCTATTGGGTCTGTGTTGTTTTGCAGGAGTACGCTACAGCCAACAGGGAAACAATGAGGTCACTTCCTCTTCAACAATCAGTCACCATGGCAACAGCGCCATGGTGACCAGCCAGTCAGTTTTACAGCAAGTCTCCCCAGCCAGCCTGGACCCCAGCCACAATCTCCTCTCACCTGATGGTAAAATGGTGAGTACACCTGGGCCATTGTAGCTCTGGAGCTGATAAGATAAGAGGCAAAACAAACACAACTTCTCACAAGGCCTGCCTCAAAACAATGAACCATTGTAACCCCACAGGGGAAAATGAGGCTGTCCAGAGTTGGAACGGAAAGGTAGAACTGGTGACCTAGCCTTTGGCGGGTAGAAGAGGTGTTCGGTATGAACCCAGCCAATAAATCTGACAGAGTTCTGCTCTCATTTTATTGATTGAATGCCTCATAAAGCAGCAAGCCGGGTGGGACGCTGTTTGTTTTGGGGCTGCCAATGACATTTGTGTTGATAAAATATTCATTCATCCCTCCCCTCCAAGGCCTCCAAAGCCAGGTTTTTAACCCAGAAAGCACCTCACTTTGAAACAAGCCCTCTCTTTACCAACCTCCTTGGTAAGGAGAGTCATTAGCACAAGTCAGGTTTTAGAGAATGGCAGGAGACAGAAGTTGTTTCTGGAACTGAGATTTTGAAGGACATACGTGCCATGTCCATGAAGACGGAAGCACACAATGGCAGGCGGAGTGGGTCAGCGCGTAGAGCTAGACACTTGGATTTTGAAGTTAACAAACGATTACTTGTGTGGGATTCCTGCTCCAACACTTAATAGTGGTATAGCCTTAGGCAGGTTAAATGCACGCTTTGGATCTCTTTCCTTGTCTATAAAATGGTAATAACAATAGAGCTGTTGGGGGAATAAGTGTCCTAACACATGTGTGACATTTAGCAACAGTGTTCAACAGTCTGTATTTTTGTTGTAAGTGGCAGCATTTCTGTTATGTTGAGGTTGATGTTATTTTCATTAAATGGAGATTTCTATAACCATACCCACAGCCAGCCCCACACCCAGATGTAAGTTCAGCCTACTTGGTGAGGAATGGATAATTTGAATTTTTCAAGGTTCTAATCCTCTAGCAACACAAGGGCAGGGGAGAGCAGCTTGAGAGACAACAGAGGTATTTCGACACCTGCAAGGGTAGGAAATGGAAAACTTTATTCTTTGGGTCATGCTCTGTTTCGGGGGAGGGAGGAGCTGCAGGTTCCTGTGAGGTGGAGCTGCATGCATTCCTGCAAGGCTGACCTGGAGGCCAGCGGAGGCCAGACTGGGGAGAGGGCAGCAGGGAGCAGATGCCATTTTAGACCTTGACGTGCGTGCTGTGTAGGCAACACAGGAATAGTGAGTCACAGGTGATCAAGTCCCCAGCTCCCTGAAGGAAAAACAAAGTGGAGCTTCTGAGGGCAGAGCTGGCCCAACCAACTCCAGTTCCAGGGGGACTTGAGCTGTTCTCCCTGGTTGGGGTCCTTCAAACAAAAAAGAGAAGGGCACCCATGGGGGAGGCATTTTGCAGTCCTCTTGTCCGCTGCCCCCCATCCCTTAAGAAAGAATCTTCTTCTGGAAGAACAATTTGTGTTGTTCACCTCATGAGAGGCACAGGAAAGTCTTCATGATTTCTCAAGAGCCACGTCAAGACCCAAACAAATTAGGGTTAAGCATTACCCAGACTTCCCTAGAAAAGCAGACCTTATGGAAGAGGTGTTCTCTTCTCCATGGATTAAAATCTTCAAGTCTCAGGCTGGGGATGCAGTTCAGGACTACAGCCGTGAGATACCTGGGGTTCTATAGCCAGCACCACCCAAGCAAACAAACAAAAAAACAACCAAGTCTCCAAGTCTCAGCTCTTATTGCTTAAAAGTCCTTGGGGTTTCCTCTGTGAGCTCTCACTTTTCCTTCTAAGAGGCAAGCTACCTCACCCAGACACAGGCTGCTCCAAATACGGCCTCCCGTTCTGCTGCACGGTGCCCCACTGGGCAGTATGTTATTGGATTGATGATTGACCAGACGGCACACCACTCCGTTAGCAAACATCTGGAAGCCTGTTTGCAGAGAGCAGCTTTTCTCTTGTCTCCAGCACCCTGGCTCTTATGCTATGTCACTATCACTGGATGCCCCAAATCAAGAGTCTGTTCCCTGTTAATATATAACAAGTCCATCACAGATCTAGGTCCACCAACGCATGGGTAGAATACGGTTTGAAAGGAACATAGGCAAGGAGACCAACGTGTCCAAGTCTTGTCTGTCATTTACCAGCAATAGGGTGGAAAAAGTGCTTAACCTCAGTTTCTTCATCTGTTAAATGTGGAATAATAGTCCCTACGTCATAGCCAAGATTGCTTACAGCTCTGTTCTAGGAATGACAGTCTCTGTGTGCTAACTTTCAATAAGACATACCTTTGAAATCTTCCCACTGGGACTAATTTTAGAAATAACACCAATCCATTTGATCTCTCTGTTATACTGCTGGCACCCCCACACCTCCATACCAAAATGATATGCACTGACAAAAAGCTGGTCAGGTTTAGGGTTGCAATGTATGTATGTTGAACCTAAAAAAAAAAATTGCACATATTTTCACAGTATCGAGCAATACAGCCTAAGGATAAAAAGTTCAGGCCTTAAAGGTCGATCATCTGCTTTCAACCCCAAAAGCCCCAATTTACCACTTGGGCACATTTTTTCTTTCTTTCTTTCTTCCTTTCTTTCTTTCTTTTAAAGAGAGAAGGACAGTGAGAGAGAGAGAGAGAGGGAGAATCAATTTTTACTGAGTTTTTCACATGGCTTTTGTTTCTCTGACATTTAGTTGTGTACGTGGGTTGCTGGGGTTTGAACCCATGTACTTGCGCATGCCGGGCAAGTGCCGTAACCACTGAACCACCACTACAGCCCTTGGGCATGTTTCTTAACTTCTTTAAACCTTAGTTTCCTTGTCTGCAAAATAGGCATAAGAATACCCATAACCTAGGTGGCAGGCATGTGAAGGAACTGGCACAGGGAAGGGACTATAAATGAGAGCATTTTATAATTCACAGGGTCCCTATGATATCCTTGGTAGTTCTCTGGCTTCTCTGTCTTTGAAGCAAATGAAAAATAGTGGTTGCCTATTGTTGTTGTTGTTGTTGTTTTTGTACCAGGGATTGAACCCAGGGGTACTTAACTATTGAACCACATCCCCAGCCCTGGTGGTTGCCTTTTTCTTTTTTAAAGAGAAAGGGAGACAGCAAGGGGGGTGGGGGAGGAGAGAGAGAGAGAGAGAGAGAGAGAGAGAGAATCAGTTTTATTTAGTTTTTCATGTGGCTTTCGTTGCTCCAACACTTTGTTGTGTACCTGGTGCTGGGGATTGAACCTGTGTCCTTGTGCATGCCAAGCAAGCGCTGTAAACGCTGAGCCACTGCTTCAGCCCCTGGTGGTTACCTTTTAAGTGAGAAGTGACCTGACCAAGGTTACCTGAACATATAAGTGAAAGGGATTTAAACCCCCAGCAAAGGTGGGTTCCAATCCTGGCTTCCTCTCTTAATAGTCAAGTGACAGAATTAGTCTCAACTCTTCTGAGGATCAGTTTCTTAAACTGTAATGCAGGGACAGTAATAATAATGCCTGCCCTGTTTGAGTCATTATCTATTAAGGACAATCTGTGAAAGCAATTTACAAGCTCTAAAGCTGTACACATTTAAACTGTTTTTAACCATTGGTATTCACGTTTCTGTTGCTCCATCAAAACCAAATGTTGAAATGGAAGAGAGATGACTGTCACTTCATTGACTTTCTCCAAAGGACTGTGTGACCTAAGGGATTCAGTCTGAGAGAGCACATTACTGATTTTTTTTTTTTTTTAATGACTCTGACATTTTGAAACACAAGTCCAGCAAACAGGCTGGTTCTCTCTTGTTTGATGTGGTTGGAATTCCTTCTTGGTCATGTGACCTCTAACTCACTTCTTGATGCTCATTTTAAAAACACAAACAAACCTGTTTGGTGTTTTTCTTTCTTTCTTTCTTTCTTTCTTTCTTTCTTTCTTTCTTTTTTTAATTAACCTTGGAAATTATGGGGTTGACCAAAAGGGCAGGGCCAGAGAGATAGTGTCTTACCTAGGCACTGGTGTGAGACTTATAATCTGAAAAGCTCTGGGTAGCAAAAGATGGAAGAAGGGAAGCTGAATTACTCAGACCCATGATGTATCCTAACTTTGAAGTATTGCCCAGGATTCCTGATGCTCTCCACAACATCTGGGCTTGTTTGGAATGAGGGGAAATAATGCTTTCTTAAAAAAAAACTTTTTTAAAACTTTAAATAGCAAACTACTTTATCATGAAAAATGTGTGTGGTATTAAACTGATAACTGCACTATACTTTCAATTAATGGGAAACATTAAAAACATTTCTGATAACATCAGGATCCAAACAAGCATGTTTATTACAGTTGTTTTTGACAGACACATAGACATTAGTTCTAGCAAGGAAGGGACTGTGAGCATTTTATGCTTGTGATGCAATTATGTACTTGAAAAAGTGAAAAAAAAAACTAGGAAAAGATACTGGTAGGAACAAGTAAAAGAATCCAATTAACTGGCCATGATAAAAGTAAATACACAAGAATCAAAGGAGATTTTCCTTCCGTCATTCAGATACAATGGAGAAACAGAATGGGTGGCTTTTAGTAGCTTTGTCATTACAATATCAGAAAGGAAGGAAATGTATAGCGAAGAGTTAGGAAAAAAGCATAAAACCCCAATAATGTCTTAGCTCCCCCAACTCTTAGTAATAAATAAGGGGCAAGGGGACGGGGGTGTCCTATATAACGAACTTGGGTTTTAGGATCAGACAGACCTGAACCTGAATAAAAGGTGTACCATTTACTAGTTATGGAATCTTAGGTAGGATACATATCTACTCTGAGTCTCAGTTTTTCATCCATGGAATGGGAAGGACAGAAATACCTACCTCATAGGACTTTAGCTGGCTTTATGAGCTACCCATGAGCAGGACCTGGTGAGAGTTTCTCTGTGCTCCTGCCTGGTCCCTAATTACTCTCACTGGGGAATCCCAGGGCATTTCAGATATATTTTAAGTAGTCATATGTCTCTAGTACCAGTACCATAGAAGGCAGAAAGCAGAACAGAGTGCACATGCAAAGAGACCCATGAGCAGAACTCCTGAAGCAAACACCCTGTTCAAAGACAATCAACAAAAGCTAAACGCCACAAAGGCAGGGGGTGTTGCCAGTTTTACCTGCTGCCCTCTTCTCAGCAGCTAGAACAGTATCTGTCCCACAGTAGGTACTCTGTAATCATTGAGTAGATGAATGAATTGGTGAGTTAGCTGTGCCAAGGAATTGCTAAGTCCTTTCATTCTGGAAACTGCCCTTGATGGTTCCAATTGTACTCATGCCACGCTTGTTTATCCTCTCCAGCAGATATCAGTCTCAGGAGGAGGTTTGCCCCCGGTCAGCACCTTGACGAACATCCACAACCTCTCCCACCATAACCCCCAGCAATCTCAAAACCTCATCATGACCCCCCTGTCTGGAGTCATGGCCATTGCACAAAGTAAGTTCTGTTCTTGGTTGGAAAACCTGGGGTCAGGGAGAAGAATGGGAAGAGAATCAACATGATAGAAAGAGAGAGAGAGACACCATAGACAATTCCCTTCATACCTATCTGACTTCTTTGGTTCTTTTTCTCTCTCCTTAACTATTCAAATTGTTTAGTTCAAAACAAGAGAAAATTTCAGAATGGGTTTGAATCCTGGTCACAGTTTACTAGCTACACAGCCCAGGTCAAATCACTGAACCTTTATGAGGTTCAATTTCCTCACCTATAAAATGATTTGTTGAGGCCATCAAATGACAGCGAATATAGACATACTTGTAAACCTATAAAGCATGAATATGTATAATGTTGCAGCTTATGCTTTTGTCTTATGTTCATTCCTATTCCTAAGTATATAGTAGATTTTCCAGGAGGTTCTTTATGTTGGTGAGGGTGGAGCAAGACGTGATGGGTATCTTGAACAGGAATTTTTTTTGTGTGTGTGTAGATGAGACCTCCTTAAGTAATTGTGAAAATACGGAGGGAGGATTATAGTATGTCTGAGCTTTGGAAACTTTAAGGAGAAATAGATAAATTAGGCACACGCCTGAAGACAGGAAGATGGACCAAGTCCTTCCAGCACCAGGCGGCTCCTATTCTACCTACAGATGTGCCCCATCACAGATGGGCCATTTCAGGCCATGGGAAGGCTGAAGGAGGCTATGCTATGGATGTCTCCCTGAGAATTTTAACGTTGATAAATGTTCATTGTATTTGTGGACTCACCAAGACTGCTCAGGCCAAGTCATTGTTTCTCAAAACCACCATTGGGACCTTGGAAGTATTCTGGAATGACTTGGGAGAGATCAAAGGGTGGCATATTGGTCATCTTTTACTCAACTTTGCATTGTCCTGTGTCCTCTTGGCCTCCCTTGTGTCTAGTGTCTTCGCGGACCACATCTTTATTTTGTTCTTGAATTTTTCTTTCCTTCCCTCTTCTCTCCCTAAGTCAGTGCTAGAGAGGTGAAGGAACTCAAATCACTTCCTAAGAGAATGACTTATGTGTCCCTTGAGGGCAAAACAGGGCTTGCCCCATTGGAGGCACTTGGATTGATTTATTGAATGAGTTTAGTTGCTGGGAAATCAACACATTCTGCATTTGTTTGTCCAGTAGGAAAATGGGAATGGAGAAGCCTTTAGAGAACTTTCAAAATAAAAGATCATTTAAAATTTGCTGTCTTTTCACTGAACCCTCTGGTACATTGACATTGGTAACCAAATTAACACCAGGGTTTGGACGGAGAATGAGATGAGATGCCCAAAGGCAGCTTGCTTGCCCTCTAAAAGATTTAATTAGAAACTCATGGGTAGGATATGCATTCCCTTATTTCTACAACCAAAACCATACACAAACTGTCCCACTGGCCTCCCTTCTTCCCATTTTAAGCTTTGGCTGACATACACAGCTATATATATAATTTTGGCTACAATCTGGACTAAAATTTTCTGTAGAGCCATTCCATATATTTCAGTTTTGTTCTCCCATATTTCCTCCATCATACGTCTCTATCTTCTCACAATGACCTTCTACAACAGATGGGCAGTACTGGAGCCTTCATGGACCTCAGGTGGATGTGTGTGCATATGTACTTGGGGTCCACAGAGTTTGAAGAATGATGAGGAACATCAGCAAACTTTGCTGAGACACAAAAGGTCCTGCCGCTAGGAGTGTCGGAACAAGAGCCAGTTGAAGGCATATTCATTTAACCAACACATGTGGTTGAGTGCAGGGGTCTGGGGATGGGAGTACCAGGACAAATGATTTGTCAATACCAAGTCCTCATTCTCTATTCGTCTACTAGACTGCTTCCAGCAGATGCCGCTTAAACAGGAATCTGTGCCCAGAAAACAGACGAAAAGGTCAAGAGTCACACTGTAGGAACTAGAATGACCTGAGAGGCTCTCCATCCTGGAACTGAGGCACATCAGGAGCACAGACTGTTGAAAATAAGATTCCTAGGCCCCACCTCCGAAGGTTCTGACTCATTAAGTCTTGGGCAGGGTTCTGGAATGTATATTTCTTTTTTCTTTTCTTTTGCAGTGCTGGGAATCAAACTGGGGGCCTCATAATGCTAGGCAAATCTTCTATCATTGAGCTACATCCTCAACCCCTGGAATATAGATTTCTTTTCTTTTCTTTTCTTTTTTTATTTTGGTACCAAAAATGGAAACCCAAGGTGCTTAACCAGTGAGCCATAGCCGCAGCCTTTTTTAAATTTTTTTTTATTTTTGAAACTTTTTTTTTAAAGAGCGAGAAGGACAGTGAGAGAGAGAGAAAAAGAATCAATTTTATTTAGTTTTTCATGTGGCTTTCATTGCTCTGACACTTCATTGTATATGAGGTGCTGGAGTTTGAACTCGTGTCCTCACGCATGCCAGGCAAGCACTGTAACCACTGAGCCACCACTCCAGCCCTCCTGAGCCCTTTTATACATTTTTATTTTGAGACAGAGTCTCACTAAGTTGTTCAGGACCTCACCATGTTGCTGAGGCTGTCTTTGAACTTGCGATCCTTCTGCCTCAGCCTCCCGAGTTACTGGGATTACAGGCATGCACCACCACGCTCCTCTGGAATATATATTTCTTGAAATGTGCCCCCAAATGGCTCTGAAGCTCAGGCAGGTTTCAGAACTATGCTCAAATGTCATCCATTCTAGACAAGTTAATTTGCTTTTCTGGACAGAGATTTCCCCCAAAAGAACAGGGAAAAGCAGCCAGTCTATGGAGCTTTCTAGAAGGCTGAGACTACAAGTAGGAGATGGCATAGCGAAGCAGGATATTAGGGCTTTGGGTGATATGCTGGTTTGGGGAGAAACAGACCCCTGCCCCAGGCAATTGAACATGCAGCTATTCTGAGGACGGTCAGAGGGTCCCACTCCGTGCCCCCACTCCCCCACCCAGGAGAGTCAAGAGGAGGATTATTCGCCTTCCTTTCTGTTCAGGGGTCTCACCTTTTAGGTTTCTGATAACAGTATCAGCTAAAGCTCTGAGTGAGCAATTGTTGAGGACTTTGTACTATCTCTATCGAGGACTTCACACAGTTCTGCTTATGAAACCCTCTGTTTCAAGAAAGGCTTTCTAGGTCCTTTCTGCATTTACCTAAAATAGACTTTTTTCTAGATTTCCTTCTTTAATCCCATTCTTCTGATTTCTTCACCAAAAGCGTGAACAAAGGAACTTTGTTCCAGGAAAGAGGTTGGGGTGTCTTCTCTTGTCCCCACTCCAACCTCAGCTTCAGCTGTCTTCCCAAGAGTCCCACCCAGGGAGCAGCTGGAGCCTGGATACCATGGGACTTAGTCCTTGCAGTGCTGGTCCAGGTTCTTAGATGGTCTCAGGATATAGACACAGTACCAAACCACAGACACCTTCATAGCCCCAGAACAGAAAGATGGCAAGAACCACTGTCTCTGGTAAGGGCTGACCGTTGGCTTGTTACTTCCTCCTTCCCAAACCTGGTCCTTTTGTTACCACAAGCCCTGTGCATCCAGATGGGGCGTGGCTACTTGAAGACCTGCTGAGCTCCTGTGCTCTCCTCCCTGCTCTGCTGCAGTCAAGAGAGTTGGCACCTGACCTCCCTCAGGGTCTTTGCACAGTCTGCTAACTAAGTGTCTTCATACCTTTATTTTGAACCAAAATGTGGGTCCCTGCACACCACTGCCCTCTACTGGAATGATAGATCTGGGCAGTAATCCATGACCTGGAGGGGACACCTACAACTGCGGAGGGCACCAGGGCAAGTCTTTTTCACGATCCAGCATGGATGGAGAGGGCAGGCGGAGTAGCTGTCCCAGGGCTCTGGCAACCTCAAAGGAGCTGAGTTTGGGAGATTGCACAGGACTTGGGGAGATTCTCGGGCTCCAGTCAGATTGGCGTAATGCTTGTCTTCATTCCACAACTCGCTGTGGAATTAGAATGAGTAAATTAGTCTCTGAGTCTGCTTCCTTTCTGCAAAGTCAGCTCTCACAAGATCTCTTTCCATAACAGGCTCCTCCCACATACGTCAAGCAGGGGCTCCATCAATGGCTGTTGCCATCATTCGCCTCTTCTCATCCCTGCAGTCGTCTCTGACCTTTCTCTCTTGCCCCCACAGGCCTCAACACCTCCCAAGCACAGAGCGTTCCGGTCATCAACAGTGTGACCGGCAGCCTGGCAGCCCTGCAGCCCGTCCAGTTCTCCCAGCAGCTGCACAGCCCTCACCAACAACCTCTCATGCAGCAGAGCCCTGGCAGTCACATGGCCCAGCAACCTTTCATGGCTGCTGTGACTCAGCTGCAGAACTCACACAGTAAGGACAAAGGAGGGACACTTTACTTTTTGGGGTCTCAACTTTCTTAGAAGGTTATTGACTTAGTCATTTTTCCCCATCTATCATCAACCAAGACGATTTCTCAAGCACAACTCTTATGTGTTGTTCTTCCTTTCTAGTCCTCTTTCCTACCCACAGGATTCCCAAGGAAGGTTTGTAGAGAACAATTTAGGACTCCACATAACGGGGAGTTGAAGAGAGCATGTGGAACAACCGTCACAATTTCTCATTCCAGCACCCATGGTAAAGATACCACTGCCCACCTGCAGCACCTTTCCCAGGGAGCTTAGCGTTTTCAATGCAAAATTCCAAGCAGCCTTACCAAATGATTAGAGTGGGCATATTTGCCTCCCTGAAACAGAAGAATCTTCTGGAGTCCCCAGACCACCAATTTATACACCCTAGATATCTCTAATAAAAAAATGCAAACACAGTTGGAAACTACCACCCGCTCACCATCCTGAATGAGAGTGTCAGAGGATAACCCCCACATCCAGTTCCAATACCTCCCATAAGTCTGTCTATCTATCTTCCATCCTGAGCCCCAGGCCTCCAGGCCTCTGGCCAGGTCTGGCCATAGCTCTAGCATTTGGGGATGAGTCACAGAAAGGATGGATGATGTCCCTGCTTCAAAAACACCAGGGAAGTGGTCAGTGTAGACTCATCTTAAATCAGACAGACCTGAACTTGAATCCTGGCTCTGACATTTATCAGCTATGTAGCAACTGGCAGGTTACCTACCTACTCTGATTCTGTTTCTCCCTAGATAAAATGGGAATAGTATCTTTGTAGGGTCGTGAAAAGTAAATATAGTGGTGAAGTGCATTTGGTAAGCATAAATAACTCTAGAAATGCAAGTGACAGTTTATTAAAGAACTCCTAGAAGAAAAGAATGGAAAAGGGGATTTGGGTTTCTCCCCTGGCTGCCTTGGACAAAGTTATAGGTCTAAAAGAGGACAGTCAAGTTCAGCCTTCTATCCTCAGGGCTTGGTCCCTACTCAGGCCTGCAGAGCTGGTTTCTGGGCACCATCTCACATTCCAATCACATATTCGTGGCTTCTAAAAATCTGCCACAGCCTGTAGCAGAGTCTCAGACCACATGTGCCTCACTTCTGTTCCCCAGAGCTGGGCGATATGCTCCTTCCTTACCCTACCCCCTTGCCTGGGCACACTCATCTGATGGCCAGGCCTGGGACAATCAGAGTGGTCACCGGTGACCTGTGGTTGGTTGATGCCCAACAGCCTGGCTAGCCACAGAGGGAGTGCTCAGGGAGCCCTGCATCAGGAAATCAACAGCCTCCCTGCATAAGAAGGGCAAATTGAGGCAGCACTCTGACTCTCACCCCTGTTCCATATTAGAGGACTCCTTGATAGGCTCACGTTCTGAGAACAGGCTGGTCCCTCCCTGGTGGCCAAGCATCTACATGTTTTCATGAGTTGGTCATGTGGCCTGGAATTTACATTATTCTTACAAATAACTAACATGAGTCAAAGGGTTCCAGATGTGGTGGACAAGAGCTAGAAAAACAATATCAAATCACATGCTCCTGAAAGTTTTATTTGAACCTGGTCTCCTTTTGTTTACCCTTTCTATATCTGTGAGGTCATAAGGCTAGGATATTATTTTAGTGCAAACTGGAATAGCCTAGAATTATACAATTATTGCACATGTGTCTAATTATGGTTGTTAATCAGTCTACAACTCTGGCAGGAGACCTGGTGTTTGAATCATGACCAGAAGGGTAAGCTTTTGCTTGGCCAGATACTTCAAGTTGGTTGGCTATTTAGATTTTTTTTTTTTAATTGAGGATTGAACCCAGGGGTGCTTTGCCACTGAGCTACATCCCCTAGTCCTTTTTATTACTTTATTTTGAGACACAGTCTCACTAAGTTGCTGAGGCTAGACTCAAACTTGTGATCCTCCTCTAACATGCCTGGCTAGAACATTTTTTGACTTAAAATCTCTGGTGTACCATAAAAGTCTAAGGATTAGTTGCTGATGGCCAAGCACCTATTATTTTGCTGTATGTAAGTCAAGGGAACAGAAGTGCTCCCAAGCACCACTGTGTACTGGGCAGTATGCAAGGCTGTTTATGTATTTGGTACAAAGTATTTTAACATGATCCATCCTACAACAGCTATCAGCCCCATTTTACAGGTGAGGAAACTGAGGTTAGGTAACTGGATTATGGAGCCAGGACTTTGCCACATTGCGCTGCCTTTCCAAACATAATCGCCACTCTCTTTTACCTGCCCAGGGAAATGGGAGCCATCGCACAGAATATGGAGAACTGTAGCTGTGTACGTAACAGTGTCTGTATTTTGATTTTGTCTTCCCTATGTCTCTGCAGTGTATGCGCATAAGCCGGAGCCCCCCCAGTATTCCCACACCTCCCGATTTCCATCTGCGATGGTGGTCACAGATACCAGTAGCATCAGTACACTCACCAACATGTCTTCCAGTAAACAGGTAATGCCAGGAGGATGGGGCGGGCACGGGGTGGCGTGACAAAGCTGTTGCTGTGATGAAGGTGTGGTGAGTGTGGGTTCAGCCACTTCCAAAGTTCCTTTAGTTACTTGCAAAAAGAATCCCTGAGGTCACAGGCCGAAGGGGTTTGTTTACTGCTTCTCCAGCTTCCGCAACAAAAACACTAAATGGGAGCTGAGGTTTACCAGGTCACTGGAGCCAGGATGACACAGAGCTGCTAGGCACTGAGAGTGGAATGGTGGATGACCCCTGGAAAGGTGTTTTCAGGGAGGACTCAGGAGATGGTCATACCATTTGTGGAGTTTTTTACTTTGCAAAAGTGGTTAATAGGGAACGTGAACTAAGTATACACACATTTGTTCTTGATTGTTTGACAATGCTTCTCCCTCAATTGTAACTCCATATTCATCTAATAAAAAAATAGGGAAAATGAGTGGTGGGTCGAGAGTCCTGAGGCTGATGCCCCCCAGGCTGGCATCTGCACTAGACCCAGACACTGTAAGCTCCAGGGAATGACCTGATTCTGCCATACCATGGGACTCCCCCGTAGACAGTGTGGCCTTTTCACGGGTCTGCTTTTCACTCGTTATTTTATCAAGAAACTTAGGTTCAACTTCCTGGTGTGCTCAAAGTGGGGAATCCAGGGCTTAGTCACCACTCTAGTTGATGAGTAATTGTCACCTCCCCATGGAGGAGATGAACTATCAGAGTCAAGCAACCAACAGCAAAGCTCACGGCTGCAGCTCAGACAGCTGGACTGCAGCAGGATACCATGAGTTAGAAAGCAGGATGGGTGATGGCTCCAGGGTAACACAATAAGACCTTTTACTAGCTGGGCTCTGAGCAGTGTGGGAACTGTTTGGCCTTTATTGATTACTAGATAAGGAGGTGACAACCTTGAACTTCACGTCAGAGGTGCTCAGCCGGACTCAGTCTAGTTGATGGTCTTTTTCCATCTGCGCCCTGCAAACCATACCTCATCCCCTGCCTTGCGCTTCTGAGCTGATTCTTTCATGGGCTCAGCAGTCTTTGTTCTTCCCTGTCGTACCCCCATCTTCCTCTAGTCCTAGAGTGTAGTGGAGCAGGTGGGCTCTATTCCTGGTTCCGCCATTGACTACTCCTGGTGACCTTGACTTCCCTGAGCCTTCATTTCTTCATCTTTAAAACGATAGTTGTAACATCTTCTTTCTTGTTCCAAGGACTCAGTGAGGTCTGGTAGATTAAGTGCCTGGCACAACCTGAGTGTAGAAATGTATACATGGCCTGGGCAGCTGGGCTCTGGCGTTGGAGGTGGAGGGAGAGGTGTGTGGGACCTGCTTTGCCACTCTTCTCTCACCCAATAGAAGATTAAAGAACAACCCCTCCGCCCCCCTGTTGCCCTGCCCTTCGACTCCCGTGTGATTTCCCACTCTTTGTAGTGAGCAGGGAAAACATTTATCTGTGCTCACAAATCTCAATCAGGGGGGCAGCCAGGCGCAGCAGCCCTCCTTGGGAATACCTTCCCCTTTGAAAGGTTTATCAATCCATCTGCCGCTTGGTCAGCCCTAGACAGGGCCGTGATTAATTATTCCTGTCTTTCCCAAGTTGACTTTGATGCTTGCTTGTTGAAACGAGTCCTATGAATTCAGGAAATGGCTTCTTAATCAGAATGCTTTAAGATGCTCCCTGAGACACAGCTACCAGCTCCCAAGTGGCTTCTCTCCTCTATTCACAGAGTAGCCAGCCAACCTTGACACTGCATGAGCTGCCTCTAGATCGTCTATATGTACTTGTCTCTGTGTCCCTAGATGGTTCAGAAGTTTGGCAAGAGACTCGTTTTTACAGATGAAAATGATTGTTACACTTAGTAAGGATGAAAGGGAAAAAAAAAACTCGTGTAGCACGTCACAGTTTCTATTTCTTATGAACACTATTTCATCATTTTCTTTTTATTGCAATATTCTAAGTACAAAGAAACTAAACCTCAGAGATAGTGACCTGCCCCAGGTCATAGTGTATAAATTCTAGAGCTTGATCTAGACTTTGGTCTTTGACTCCAAATCCTGGACTCTTTCTGTTTAAATAGCACTTCCAATATCCCTCTTTTTTTTTTTTTTTTCCTTTTGGTATTGAGGATTGAACCCAGGGCCACTCTACCAAGGAGTCATATCCCCAGCTTTTTTAATTTTTTATCTTGTGACAAGGTCTCACTAAGTTGTTTAGAGTTACATTAAGTTGCTGAAACTGTCCTCCAATTTGTGATACTCCTGCCTCAGCCTCCTGAGTCATTGGGATTACAGGTGTGTGCAACCGCACGCAGCCCAATATCCATCTTTAAACCTCCCATGGTAATTGCTACTTGCTTTCTTAAAATCTGTGGTGGTCAGGAACCAAAGTAAAAATCAAGCCCATGTGTTATATTATAATCAGAAGTTTCTTTTTGGAAAAGGCAGAATGAAGTAAAACAAGGGTCAAGTGCCACTTCCTGACAGCAGAAGGTATACAAGGGAAAGACAGTTTGTACAAACTGTGTTCCTAGGGCAAAGAGTGAGTTCCCAAAGAGACCTGGCAGCAATTTTGCTTTTTCTTTGTTTTAAGGTATTGTTATCCAAGAGGGACTTCAAAACCATCTCTAGGTAGTGGGAGGTATATGGGGTGAATGGAGAGAATGGTTTCTTATTCAAATATGTTGGAGGAACTGCTGGATTAAACATAGTTAAGGAGCTCTGGGCAGGGCTTCTTAGAACATTGCTGATGTGAGTGTAGAAGTGAGCAACTAGTGTACATTATACATTCTGGGCAATGCTATTTTATCGGCATGTGCAGTGGTAGAAAAAGCTGAGAGACCTGAGTTAATCCCAGCTCCATTCCCCTTGGCTATGTGACCTTGGGCAGTTAATACCCCATTGCAAGCCTTAGATTCCTCATGTATAAATGGGAAAAATCCTACCCCCATCTCACAGAATATTTACAGTGCTTAACAGAGTGCCAGGGATGTAGTGAAATGCTCAAAGTGGGAGCTCCCTTCCTGTTCCTTCACCTGTCTACTGTGGTCCTTTCTGGAGACTGCTGTCTGCCCTTCCGCGGATTCCTTTAATGTTGAACTCAGTGCTTGGTCTGCGTGTGGTCAAAGGAGTTCTGACAGTGACATTTCTCAAGGTTAGCACCATCTCTCAAGCACATCCCAGCTCCTGGACCTGAGCTCCTGGACCCTGTTTCTCGCTCTGCTGAAGCACAGAGCCCCTCTCAGCAGCCTCCCAGGAAAGTAGCAAGCAGTTCAGGGGCTGCTGGAAGCACCCAGGCCTTTGTGGCCACCTAAACTCCTGGGCTAAAGGAGACGTCCAGCAAAGGATGGGGGATGGGGGATGGATGGATGGATGATCAATCGATGGATTCCAAACTAGTGTTCTTTGAGTACTTCGTGCTTTCCAAGCAACACTCAGGCACTTTTCTGCCATGCCTTGTCTGGCTAACCCTCATACTCATGCTTCAAGGTAAATATTTGTACTTCTGATTTACAGAGCAGAAAATTGAGGTTCTGAGATGGGGTGGGTTCTGGACAAGTTCACACAGATGATAAATTCCAAAGTTGGACTCTCAGACTTTGGTCTTGTCATTCCAAATCCATTAGACAACACTCACCTTGCAATATCCATTTTTAAGCACCCATACTAGTGACCTGAGGGGTTATGCAGGTATAAGGCTAGTTCACCAGTCTGTGAACTCATAGGTGTGACCCCAGTACTTCCTGTTGTATGGACAGCATGCTCCAGGGGTCTTGGGGATCACATTTCAGGAACCCCAGACTGTCACTTTCTTCTGCCAAGAATCCTTCTGCAACTACTGCCATCTGTCCTTTCCAGAGTATATGCATACCCCTCCCCCCGCCACCATCCTCAAGTTGTGGATGCTGGCAAGATGCTTTCTGAGTGGGTTTATGCCTGAGTTCCTGCAAAACAATGCCCCACCAGTCTGGAAACGAGACTGCAACAAGCACTGACCTTGGTTAGGACAAGTGTGGACAGGCTTTAAGCCGACTCTTGTTTCCACAACTTTCTCTGCCTACTGCTTCACTTTCTACTTTATGGGGAGGTCAAGAGAGGCACCCCAGAACAGTAACTAGTCAGGTGTGCTGACAAGAAGGAAGTGGGCCGTCTCATCATAAATCCTTTGCAGCTGTAACCTCCATCCCAACCTTCATCACTGGTGTGGGGCAGAATGGTCTGATGGTTAGGACACCAACCCAGGAGTTAGGTAGATCCAGGCTCAAACTTCTAACACTTTCAACTTGTGTGACTTCAGGGAAAGGTGTTGTTGGACTCCGTGGACCTCACCTGTAAAATTAAGTTAATGACATCCCTTTCATGGGGTCATTGAAAGGACTAATTGTAAGAAGACTTGTATAACATATCACTTGGTGCCACACAGTTCATGAAACCTGGGTCACACCTGGCTTCCCCTATTGACAAACCCTGAGTGTCTCCAGAGCTTGGGAAGGTTTTTGAATGACAAAGGACATTTTTCCCACTGTTGCCCCACTGAAAATAGGAGATGATCTTATATAATGGTTAGCAGTACAATCTTTGCTGTTGTGAGACCCTGAGCACATTACTTATAATCTCTTTAGGCCATACTTCCCTCATCCATAAAATTGGAATTTTAGTGTTTTTTTTCAACTAACAGAGCTGCACTTATTTTCACACAATAATGATGTAAATGCGTAATCTGCACTAGCCTCCTCCCCTTCCTCACCCTCAGTTCCCTCTTGAGACCATTGCAGATGGGCTTTTGTCCTCACATTCCACTGTGTCCCACTTACTAATACCATGATAGTGTTAATCCAGTGGTTACTTTTCGATACCATTGAGCCAGCTAATCACTCCCTTTCTCTCCCCCAGATTGTAGGACACCATCATTCTGGTTCTCTCCTACAGCACCAGTCCTGCTCATCTCCTTAACTGGCAACTCATCTTCCCCACATTGGTGTTGGAGAGAACAGAGCTCACTCTATCACCTCCTCTTGTCTATGCCCACACTGTGTGTTCTTCTCCAGCCCCATCACTTGGGATCAGGTGCACACACTGACCGGTCCTATAATTCAGTCCTGTCCACAGAGGGCTTGTTGACAAAGGCAGTGCATTTGGCCGGAAGACATACGTGCCTAATATATCTCCTATGTCCCTCAAACTGAACGTACTTAAAATAGGAATTCTTCATTTTGTCCCACCCTAATTTCTTCCTCCTTGTGCTTCTTCACTTCCAAAAATTGTAGTATTTGTTTAAGTGAGATACCTGAGAATACTCTTGCTACTTCTTTCCAAGCCACACATCTGGTCCATCAACAAGTGCTGCTAGAAATCCTTCAGTTTACTTCCTAAATCTAACTATTTCTCACCACTCCCATTGGTACTGTTCTAATCCTAGCTCAGGGCCCTGCCTGTCTCTAACTACTCCCTTCAGATGTCTCTATCTCCCACCTCCATCCTGTATCACTATGCTCTGTTCACCACCCAGCAGCCAAAGTGGTCGCTCAGAAAGAGAAATTGAGCATGTCCTTTCCCAGTCTAAAGTCCCCCAATAGCTTTCCTGTGCATCACAACTAAAATTAAGACCTGCACCATCAGACCATGCTGGTGCCCCCCCATGCCCCCTCAGCTTCAGGGATACCAAGGCTGAAGTGATTCGTGATCCTACTCTTAAGACTTTGCATTTGTCCTCTTCTGCCCAAAACACTCTTTTATTTTATTTTATTTTATTTTTGAGAGAGAGAGTTAACTTTTTTCATCTGGTTTTTGTTTTTCTTCCACTTAGTTGTGTATGTGGTGCTGGGATCAAACCTGGGTTTGTCAGGCAAATGCTCTACTGCTGAGCCACCTCTCCAGCCTTGCCCAGAACACCCTTTAATGTGCCTCTTTACATGTTTGCTCCTTCATTTCATTCAGCTCAGTCACCAATCCGAAGAGGCCCCTCCTAACCCCCAACCTAAATTACACCTTCCAATTGCCCTAACCTCCCACCATGCTTATTCTCCTGGAAAGTACTCATCTCAACTTGAAAGTTGATTATATAGGAATGTGTGTACATTTGTTTACTTGTTTATTGTTTCAGACTCCCATTAGAACAGAAGCTCTGTGAGGTTGCGGGCAGACCGGTCCACAGCTGCATCCCCTGAGCCCAAGAAGTCCAAGTGCATAGTGGGCACCCAACAATGTATCAAATGAATGAATGACAACCACTACCTCAGAGGGTTGATGGGAAAATTATTATTTGGTGGTGCTGGGAATCAAATCTAGTGCCTCAGTTGTGCTAGGCAAGTGTTCTGTCACTGGGCTATACTCCCAGCTCATGATGGAAGAAATAAATGCAATGATGTATATAAAACCCTGAGCATGGCTCCTGGCACACAAGGACCCCAATCTGCGTAGCTGTTACCATTATGTAGCAAACCCTACCAGATGGATGGTCCCCTCAGGGATCTTATAGGGAGGCTCCCATTGGGGCCGGGTATGCTGGGCCTCCAGTTCTAAGGGACCACAGTGTACCCCTTATCAGATGTTTGTGTTTAGACTCTGAAGGGGGCAAATAACTCTAGTTCCTTTGACAACATTTAGGGCTCTGCCACCATTTTATTATGTGAGCAAACATTTGATAGCTGGGAAGCCCATCCCTAATGACAGGTCATAGAATCTCACTGGCGTCTCCTTATCTGCCCTTCTTGTTTGCTCTTCTATTGAAACCTGCAAGGTCACAAGCCATTTTCTCTCTCCTCCTCCTGAAATCTGAAAATTGGAAAAAAGGCCGATAGTGGGAAGTAAAGAGACTTAAGAGTGGGGGTGGGCAGAGGGAGGAAGAGGAGGCAAAGGGTATCAAGAGAACCCTGACCAAGGCCTCAAGAATGTAGGAGGGACAGAATCCTGTCTCCTTCCACCAATGCACAGCTCAGGCCCATTCTTAAGAGCCCTAAGGAGCAGCAGGAGAGGAAATCCCTTGTGCCGGACAGTGCTAATACTGCTGTGCTGAGCGTCATTCAGATCCATCCAACCCCACCACAGCCTCCCTTCTACATGGAAAGAAACTGAGGGAAAGAGAGAGACTCGACCAAGAGCACTAGGATAAGTAAAAGGCTCCTAACCCCGGAGCATAATACAAAGACCACATGCTAAAAGATCATCCAGAACCTGTTTGAGTCTCTGGCTCCATACTCTCTCACTAGCTCTCTTTGAGCTTTGTTTTCCTCATCTGTAAAGTGGGCATAATGGTAACCTCATATAGGGTTATGATTGGGAGATAATGCAACAATAGGCCTCTGACAGCAGTGGTGTGTGTGTGTGTGTGTGTGTATGTGTGTGTTGGTGGGGGAGTCTGAAGAGAATAAGCCACCAAAAAGGAAGAACCTTGGATGTCAACAAAAGTGAAAGAAAGGGAAGAAACAGAAAATGTAAAGAAGATTAAAGATGTTGCAAAACAGTTAAAGTGAATGAGGTCCAGTGCTCTGGAAGGGGAGGCTGCCCCACATGGGTGGAGTGGCTCTTCTCAGAGGGTTGCTCCAGCCATTCTGGGGTCTCCTCCAGCCCACCTGGAAGTATGGCATCAGAGACTTTTCAGCTCTTGGGTTCTTTTTCTAGTCCTTAAATTTTCTTGTCCTAACAGTAACAAACCTTGAGAAAGCACTTGCAATTTCCAAAATTCCTTCCCTGATAGAAAGTTTGAGTAAGGTGTCGTTTTCTCAAATGCCTTATGGCCTCACTGATCCATGTAGATCAGCAGCGTTGACACAGCCTGGGAATTCTTAGAAATGCAGACTCCTGTGCCTAGCCCAGGCCTGAGAATCAGAATTGAACCAGAGTCTACATTCTAACAGGGTCTCTGAACTGGTAGGTCCATTAAAGTTTGAGAAGCAGTTGTCTAGGGTACCACAAGAGACACGAGCTCCCCTGCCTTGGCTGCCACCCCAAGCACTCTATAAACACCACTCTCACAGGAGGAGGAGACCAAATTCAGGGTTAAGCTCAATAAATTAAGACTATTTCAAGGTCCCTAGAAATTCACTTCTCTCCCCTAAAGTTACCAGAAAAGCCAGCTTCAGGGTTCCCTAAAGGAAGTGTGCTTCAGGATCAACTCTGTAGAGCTGGGTAGCCACCAGATATCCAGTTCTCCACCCCCAGCTTTCTGCTGGCTGAGTCGAGTTCTAACTAAGCCAAAGTAATAGCCCATGTCCCTGCCCAATGCACACAGCTGAGCTCTACCTCCTCTCTCTCTCTGCAGTGTCCACTCCAAGCCTGGTGATGCCTACATATCACTTACTTGGTGCCCAGCAACAAGAACTCTATTTTCCACACCATCACCTTCTGGGCAGCTGCCTCGGAAAAGCCCAGTGGCCTGACAAGCACCTGCGAGAGGTCCCTGCTTACCTGATATCCTGCTGGCACCTCAGACAATCCACTCTCGGGAGGCACAGCCTGAAGCCCAGCTTCCCTTCTACGCAGTATTGTCATGATGCCTCTCCCAAGATGTCAAGTGCTTCTGATTGTCCTAGAGGTGGGCCACACGAAACCGCACAAGAGGAAGAGAGAAACCTGTCGAGTCTGTGTTGTGACCCGTCATTGAACAAGCTGATGCGAAAACTTGAATCTGTTACTTAGACTAGGAGAGGAGGACACGTGCTATTGAACTGAGCCAAACCTACTGTAAATATCGGCAAACTCCCTCTTCCACCCCCAGCCCATATGATCTGGAGATTTCTTTTAAAGAAGTAAATGTATCCAATGGGTGTAAACTATAAACTACTGTAATTAAGTGCAATTTCCCCTCCATGTTGTCTCCCTCTGCCCTGTATATAATACTAAAGTGCCTGTCAGTTTTCTCTGTAAAGGTCAGAGTTGAATTTTCAAAAGTGATTTGCTGCCTCTCTCTTCCCCATGGAGAAGCACCCTAAGGGAAGCCCTTCAGCCCTTCCCTCCAGCCCAGATGTACAGAAGGACAGCATCCTTTGGACTGACCACCAGCTAACTCCAATATCCCAATGTTAAGATACATCTCTGGATGCCTGGAGAGGTTGGAGAAGTCAGAGTGTTGTCCTGGCTTCCTGTGGGGCTAGCAGTTCAGCCAGGATACACCCAAGAAACCTCAGGGCAGGGACACTGACTGGCTGACAGCAAAAGAAAAAGTGGCCATCTCAGGAAGCCACCTATTAAAACAGTTTATTTTATCACTGCTAAAAGTCTCATTTTTCTATCTCTGATACCTCCCCTACTATGGTTTCACCAAAATCCATGGTCTCCTTGGGATTTTCCACCTACCCCATGGGTCACAGCATGTGCCCCCTGGAATGTGGAGGGTCCTGAACTCACCGTCACTTCCCTGGAGTCTTTGCATCAAATTTTCTGCCATTTGAAGTAGGGGAGCATTTATTCCCCCAGTCAGACCTCACAAGGAACGTGAAGGGACCTGTCTGGAGCAGGAGCCAGCAGTGTTGCCTTCCCAGAAGCTCACTGAGGAAAAGTCATAGCGCCAGTTCTTGGTCACTTGTGGTGATAGAAACAGACAAAAGGCTGAAAGACTAAAAATGCAGTGGGCAACTTGTTTAAGCCTCATTTTAAGCATCGATTCCACCCATCCTTCCACCTTCTCTTCCTTCTGTAGGGCTGCCAGGGCCTAGGAGGCTCTTGTGGTTATCACCACTTCCCCAGATCCAATCAACTGGTGAGGATGCTAATGAATATGAACAGTCCAAAAGGTGAAATGCCAAATTCCTGGAGACTCTACCAGCAAGGACTTTGCCACAAAGAATCCAGTGTTGACTCCAGGATGAAGGAGGAGGGATCTGTTCCCTTTACGTGCTCTCTCTCTCTCTCTCTCTCTCTCTCTCTCTCAACATACCTGGGCCTGATAGACTGTGCTTTCACTACTTCTAGAGGAGCATTTTCCTAGGGAAGTATGGAGGTGTGGGCAAGGGAACTGTGCTGACCAGGCCCTGAGTGATATAGGTTTTTCAAAATCCCGGTGGAGTGGGAGATGCAATTCTCAGTGAGCTGGAAATTTTTCTGGGTACGTACAGCAGGGATTTTCTGGCCTCCAGTGGGTCCTCTGGGATGAAGTGGTCAAAAGAAGGTTCATGGTTAGGTCAAAAAGGATTAAGGAGGTGGGCTGGAGTGGTGGCTCAGCGGTTTCGGCGCTTGCCTGGCAAGCACATGGACCCGGGTTCAAACCCCAGCACCACGTACACAACTAAGTGTTGGAGCAACTAAGGCCATGTGAAAAACTAAATAAAGTTATTTCTCTCTTTCTCTGTCTCTCTTACTGTTTCTCTCTCTTTAAAAAAAAAAGGATTAAGGACAGGGTCAAGCACTACATGTAGAAAGATGACAAGACCCCTTCCATGAACTGAGATGATCTGAAAGGACATCTCAAGTTCCAGGAAGAGGAAGGGAATACAGGCATCAAGCCCCAGCCTCAATGGGAGCCCCATGTCTGGATCACATTGTTTCAGGAACAGCAAGTGTCTGCATTTAGCAGGTTTTAGAACCTGTGTTGTTGCAATGCAATACCCTCAGAACCCAGAAGGTCTCTGGAGACTTTTCCTAACCACACCCTATTTGAAATAAGACATGAGAAAGATGACCCTGGCAACTGAGAATCCCCAGGAAATTTAGGTGTTTTTTTGTTTTGCTTTGTTTTGTTTGTTGGTGGTGTGTGTGTATGATGCTGAGGTTTGAACCCAGGGCCTTGCACATGCCAGGCAAATGCCCTTTCACTGAGCAACACCCCTAGCTAAACACTAAACTTTTAGCCCCATAGTGGCACCTTTATAAATGAATCAGGGACCTCCCTCCTTTAACTGAAAGAGGGGAAAGACCTCGCTCTGTGGGGTCCAAATATGGACCAACATTTTCCCTGGGTTTCTCATTACATACTGAGCCTAGGCTAAAGACAGGTGTTCCGTTTTTTTCCCCAGGACCTGCTGTCATGTTCTAGGGTGAGCACTGGGGAAGGCAGACTTCATTTGAATCTCTATGGGTATGAAATGAAATCTATAATGAAAACCTGCCTTACATCCTATTAAACAGCCCCATGCCAAACAGTTGTGGAGTATTCCCTCCAGAGGCACAGATAAATACCCTGTTTGGTGGTAAATAAGAAGACAATGAAGACAGTCAAGGAGTCTGAGCTCTCAGTCCACAGTTGGGGGCAGTCCTTCCATATTGTTTTTGGAGCCAGAATGTCTTGAGTAGAATTAACAACTCCACCTAACCCGGTCCCCATGTAAAATTGGGGTGATAATACTAGTGCCTACTTCATAAAGTCTGTTGAGGAGTAAAAGAGTGAATCCGTGTCAGATGCTTAGAACCCTGCTTGCACCGCGAGTACCACGTGCTAGTAAGGATTCTCTCATCCCAGAGCATGTCCTCAAGGAGTCTTCTGGGCTTGTGTGATATTTCCAGTTAACCTCATCACCAGAAGAAAACTGCCAATAATCGGTTAAAATGCTTTTGTTGATTTCTATGACCAAGCAAGCAGTAAGCAAAGCAGGGTCAGGAAGGCCCAAGGACAGCGGAGAGTCTACACTGAGGTGAGGCCTCATCTTTCCCAGGGAAAGAAGAAGACACAATGTGAGGATCAGAGAGACCCCGGAAGCTGGGACTAGACCCGCCTTCCTGCTCTTGAAAAGGTTGGGGAATACGGGGAGCCAGGAAAGGTGAAGCTCAGGAAGAGGCAGCAGCTAACTTTTGCCCCAAGGGTAAGCAGGGCCCATGGGTCCCCTTTGAATTAGGAATTAATTCAATCAAACGCCATCAACAACTACTCTGAAAAATAACAGTTGTCAGGAATGGACTGCTCAGTGGAATAAGACATGTCTTCATGCTACAGACGCACTCCTACCACATCACACAAACTGAATACGAGAAACTGAAATCAGCTGAACCAAGTGCCTGTGAGATTCCGCCTGCCTTCTCTCCCTCCTTTCCCCTCCTTTCCTCTTGGGTACAGAGGTCATTATGGCTAGGCAAACACTGGATTGCCTGTTGAGATTTATAACACGACTATTTTATAAATGAATCTTTGGGGTGTGCAGGACTTTGCACACACTGGGATGAACTTTTATTTTTCCTGGGTGTATGTGTATAGAAGAAACACTTTTTAATGGAGACCAAGCAAAGCAAACATGGAGCAGACAATATCTAAAGCAGGAATCATCAAAGCAAGTTTCATGTGATCTGTATGTGTGTGTTTATGTCAACCGATCACACAACACAAACACAAGATTATTTTTGCACCTATTTTATTTTCTGACAAGATACACACTATAATCCCAAAAAGGAATCCCAAAAGGAAGATTTCTTTCCTGTGCTCTATTATTTTGACAACCTTAATAAGCCGATAGATTAAATTATTCCGAATTAGTTGTGAAAGGAATAAACAGATAAAGTTGATTTATTTTTAATTTTTGTTTTTTGTACTGGAGATTGGTCCCCGGGCATTTTACCACTGAGCTACATCCCCAGAGCTAGGTGACAGACGTGATAAGGGCAATTTGAAGGCTCCAGGATTTTCTGATAGTTTGACATGAAGAAAGAGGTATGTTCATTTTCATCGCTGTGACAAAAATAGTCAACAAAAACAACTTAGAGGAGACGCTTGTTTCGGTTCATAGTTTTAGAGGTTTAGTCCATGGTCAGCCAATTCCACTGCTCTGGGCCTAAGGTGAGGCAGAACATCTTGGTGGAAGGGTGTGGCAGAAGGAAGCTGCTCACCTCATGGTAGCCAGGAAGCAGACCAGGAGGGGGGCCAAAAGGGAAAATGAACCCTTCCAGAGTTCCCCAGTGATCTCTCTCCACTGATCCTACCCCAGTAGCCCAGAGTGACCTGACCACCCAGCACAATAGTCCATTCAAAGGAAGATGAACTGATTAGGTTACAGCTCTCATAGTCTAATCATTTCACCTCCAAATATTCCTGCATCAACAGGCACTTTTGAGAACACCTCATTTTCAAAGTATAACAAGAGGCATCAAAAATAATCCCAGGGAGGCTGGAGCGGTAGTTCAGTGGTTATGACATTTGCCTGGCATGCATGAGTTCCTGGGTTCAAACCCAAGCACCACAGACACAACTAAGTGTCAGAGAAACAAAGACCAGATGAAAAAATAAATTTAAAAGCTTGACTCTCGGGGCTGGAGCGGTGGCTCAGTGGTTATAGCGCTTGCCCAGTATGTGCAAGTATGCGAGTTCAAACCCCAGCACCACGTACACAGCAATGTCTCGGAGCAGCAAAAGTCACATGAAAAACTAAATAAAAATTGTTTCTTTCTCTCTCTCTCTCACTGTCCCTCTCTTTAAAAAAAAAAAAAAGCTTGGTTCTCTCTTTTTCTCTCTCACTCTCTCTTAAAAAAAATAATAATCTCAGGGTTTGGACCCTACACAAGGTGGGAAAAATAGAGGTTAATATTGCAGGAAATGAAACTGGGCACAGATTCTAGCTTGGTTATTCTTTAGAGTGGCACCTTAGAGAACAGTTTCCAGTGTGCCGGCTGGGATGTCTGATATTATATCTGAAACACAATATCAGCTTCTTCAGCAACAAACAAATGTTTACTGAGGCTTACTAAATGTTACCTCCTCTTCTAGGCACCAGGAGAAAAGCAGTTTTAAAAAGCTCACTTCTCCATGGAGCTTACATGCTACTGGGAGGGAGTCAGCAATATCTGAATAGCAGTATACTAAATATGTACTAAAAAAACATATGTGCTGGGTGCTAATACATACCAGGGGGGGAAAGGCAAAGAAAGAGAAGAGGGGAGGGAGGGGAAGGAGATGGATTTGTTTTGTATGTGGATCTCTTTACTCTTATGTTCCAAGACAGGATTTCACAGGGCATCCAACCAAAAAGAGACCTGAGTATATTTCAGAATTGCCTACACTAATGGTTAATCTGCCTGCTGCCTCCTCTAAGACTCCATTGGTTTCCCTTACCTGCTATATCTAAAAACCAAATGATCAAAAACTTGGTGGCTTAAAAACAATGTAAATGTATTCTCCCCCAGTTTTGGAAGTCAGAAGTCCAAAATCAGTGTAGCTGAGCTCAAATCAAGTTGTCATCTGGACTAATCTCCCTTTCAAGGCTCAAAAGGAGACTATTTCATTTCCTCTTCCAACATCTCGTGGCTGCCAGCATTTCTTGGCTTATGGCCACATCACGCCAATCTCTGCCTTTACGGTCATATTGCTTTCTCTTCTGTGTCTTTTTCTTCCTCCCTTTTACAAGGTTACATGTGATTGTATTTAGTTCTCATATGTATTATGTGGGAAAGTCTTTCTTAATCATATCTGCAAAGACGCTTTTCCTTTTAAGGTAACATTTACAAGTTCTAGCAAGAAGGACACCCCCAGCCCCCGCACCAGGGGTCATTACTCAGCCTAATATAAAAGCTTTTCTTCAAACGCAAAAATTCAAACCCAGAAAAAGAAGGTGATCATTTCTTTTGCACAAACCTTTCCACTCTGATTCATCATTATTTTTATTATTTTTTATTTTATTTTCGACACCAAGATTTGAACCCAGAGGTGCTTAACCACATCCCCAGCCCTTTTCATTTTTTTAAATTTTGAGACAGGGTCTCACTAAGTTGCTTAGGGCCTCACTGAGTTGCTGAGGCTGGCTTTGAACTTGTGATCCTCCTGCATCAGCCTCCCAAGCTGCTGGGATTACAGGTGGTAGCCACCACACCTGGCATAATTAATCACTATTTTCATAAAATAGTTTGTCTTACCCAGAAAACATGGTTGGTAACAAGAAAGATGTTTGTTTCTTAATCTTTATAAAAACCTTAATAGAAGCCATGCTTTGGAGCAGCATGAATCAATAGGTAAATGATAAACTTAAACATGTTGCTCATGTTTGTATCGTGGTGACAAAACAACAGGCTAGCACTGTAATTAGGGTTAACCATTCATCTACTCATTCATCCATTCAGTCAATATTTACTGCTGCCACGCAGAGTTGTGGTTAAGAGCTCAGGCTAGGGAGCCATTCAAATCTGAGTTCAAATTCTGGCTCTACCACCTACAGAGCCCTGTGATAGGTGGAAGGCTTCTTAACCTCTCTGAAAATGGGGTTGGCTGGAGATTAAAGGAGAAAAATGCATAAAGCCCTTTTCCTTATACATAAGAAAGTGCCCAATACATGTGAGTTATTAGCATCCAGCCCTGCTAGGAGTACAGAGGACGGTAGTAAGATGGGCCCCATCCCTAGAGCAGCAAATGTCCCCCTAGAACATAAGTTCTGGTGTCTTATTCACTGGTTTGTTTCCATCTGGCACCTGGTACCTCTTAGGCACCCAGTACTTGTGCTTTTTTAGAGAGAAGGATGGTGAGAGAGAGAGAAAGACAGAGAGAATCATTTTTTTGAGTTTTTCACATGGCTTTCGTTGCTCTGATACTTAGTTGAGTACTTGGGTGCTGGGGTTTGAACCCATGTACTTGTGCATGCTGGGCAAGCTCCATAACCCCCGAGCCACTGCTCCAGCCCCAGTACTTGTGCTTTTCATGAATTATGTGGGCATGTTCTGGACTTTACCAGTTTTATGTTTGGACTGTGACCCAAATACACACCTACCACCAGTAGCATCACCGTTCTCTGGGTTCCCCAGAGATTCAAAGGAAGGAACAAGTCATTGGTGTTACTTTTATAAATCAGGATGAGAAGAAAGGAAAGAGGGGAAAATGGCTGTTCTGTGTGGAGCTTTATGGTTCAAGTAGCACTTGAGACCTGTGGCTTGTTTAATGCTTTCCTAAAAGCGAAAGTTAAAAGGATTGAAAAGACCTAAATTAGAAACAAGCATCTTTTTTAATCCACTTCAGCTTCTAAGCTGGCACTCAAAGAAAGGGGAAAAAATATAAAAACCACTTCCTTCTATCCATGGGCCCAATCTCCATACCCCATCTGCAAATATTCCTACAGAATATTCCCAGAAAGATGGTCAGATTTCAGATTGTAAACTTCTTAAAGGCAGAGATCCTCTGTTACGCCTTATTTACCAGCCTAACCCTAGTCTTCATACTCCTGACTGTAGTATATTCTCTGTACACTTTCAGTAAGCAAAGCAACTCATTGTGGTGGGGAGAAGATAGTAGATACTCATTCACTCATTCATTAAAAAAAAAAAAAAAGCCTCTTTTGCACACTGACTTTGGGCCAGACACTATGATAGGAGCTAGGGATTCCAAGGTGCTCTAAAGAGGATCCTAGCCCAACTGGGAGTGCAGATAAGTTAGCAAGTGATTTCAATACACTGTGTAGGTTGTTATGAAGTGTGGTGAGAGCAATGGAGGAAATCCTGCTTGGGTGAAAATCAGAGAAGTTTCCTTGGTAGATACATGAATTGTGTCATGAAGAATGAGTGACAGTTAACTAGGCATATTGGAGTAGGTAGTGTAGAGGAGATATTCCAGGCTAAAGACCCACAAAATTCAAAATGAGTGTCCAAATCAAAAAGTTCCTGCAGGTGCTTCAGCCCAGATTTTCTTCTGTCCTCATTGATTTTGTCAACCAGCTCTGCATGCCTGGGACCCCTGGCTGAACTTCCCTTGCCCTGGCTCTATAAATCAGTATTTGACAAGGTAAAAAGTATTCTCCAGGCTGCAGGGTCCCCAGGTCAAGGTAATGGGTCACTAGCTAGCCAGTGCCTCAGCAGAATGAACCAGGGGCTGAGAATCAAATCCGTGGGCCCCACATCTCAGAGGCAGGACATGGGGTAAGGCACATGATATTTACGTTCAGAAACTGCAAAGCCACTGCATTACATCTGCAGGTGGAGGGTAATTTTCTTGTTACTCAAGGACTCCTGATCAGGCTCTGATTGGTTTTGGGAGAATTGTTTTATGACCCAGAGCCAGTCAGTGATAGATAGGAGATGTGGTTTGGTAGGCAGAAGTTTACAAGGCAGGAAATTGCTTCACTGGGCACAACCATTCATAAGAAACACCTCTGGGAAAAGGAGACCCAGGCTCCTGGCAGGTCTGCCCTGGCCATTTGTTTACATCAGCAACAACCCATGTTCCTGGTTACACAATGTGGCAGCGTCACATTGAGTGGGGGATCTTTGCCCCTTGGAAGAATAAACACATTCCTCACTTGCAGTGGAATTAGCAGGTCTTGCAGAGTTTTCAGTGACTCTCCTGGAGGCCTTAATGTCATAGGAAGGTGACTATAAACATGATGAGCTGTATAATCCCACTTACTACAAATGTAGCTGAATTTTCATTTATGGCAATAAAGGCTTAGCTAAAGGTACTCTGAAGGCGAATGGTGCCAAAGAGTAGCAGCTCTCATTCAGGCAGTTGCCAAAGTCATACCAGGCTTCTCAGGAACAATCCGATCACTGATTCTGGGGTCATTGGTCAGTTTGTGGGGAGGAGGACAGGGGTGTGATTTGTTTGGATATGTTTCAAAGCCCATGTTTCCATTGTCCCACCAGCTCTGCAATTCCTTAGCTGAGTTCTAGAGTCCAGAGAGCTTACTGCCTAGAGCCATCCAATCTGGGCACACCACGGGGAGGAGAGATAAGGGACAGTGGCTAAAGTCTCCAGATCCATGGGGGTCTGTCTGGCAAGTTGTTGCGGTAGCTTCCATCCCTTCCATCCCGGCACCATTGAGTAGAATCAAGAGTCACACCCTGTACCCTGCTCCTTCCCACCTAGTTGGTAAACCTCTTCTCATCCTGTCCTGGCTCTGGACTTCGGTAGGCTGTCTCACTTCACTGGGTTCTGTATCTGGGAAATGGGCAGCACTGTGTCACCTAGCTTCCCAGCTCTAAGGTGAGGTGAAACGAAGCAACAAATTCCCTCATTCTCAAGTGTTGGTGCACACTTAAGAGTTTGGTGCATGGGGACTGAAGCAGTGGCTTAGCAGTTGGATCGCTTCCCTGGCAAGCGGGAGGATCCAGGTTCAAACCCCAGCACCACATACACAACTAAGTGTCAGAGAAAAAAAGATCATATGGAAAAAATAAGTAAAATAGATTCTCTCTTTTCCTCTCTCTCTCTCTCTCTCTTTCCTTTAAAAAAAATTCGATGCATGGTCTCTGAGCAGGTGGAGGGACTTAGAGGGGGATTTCATTTCACATTTTCTGAACTTCATATGAGAAATCTTAGACAATTCATCATTACCTCTGACTTGGCTGAGACCTATCAACTGTATCCTTACACAGTTGGGCAGAACACCCGGAGGCTGGAGAAGTGGCAGCGGAAACCTCTGAGCTTTTGCCATTTGGTCTTGTTTTGTTTGCTTCCCTGAAGGCTTTGTGATTCCCCTCTCACTTGCTAAGTTGCTAAAGCCAGCTTTGAACTTGCGATCCTCCTGCCTCAGCCTCCTGAGCCACCTGGGATTACAGGTGTGCGCCAGGCCCCACTTGCTAGTCTAAGGGGACTTAGACCACACCATTCTTGTTCCCTACCCTCTCGCCAATTCCTCATACTGTGCCTGTTACATAGTAAGTTGTCTAAAATGATTTGTTGAGTGGATCAGCACGTGCATGAATACATGAGTGAATCAATGACTCGGTTGCACTTCTTTTAAAATGTGAAAAATTCACTAAAAAGAACCAATTATAAAAATGTAAACTCTGAAAAATGTGAAAAATGCTGATATAGTGAATCCATACCAAACCTACTGTGGACTTTGGATAGCCTAACTTCTGCATCATCAGATAAGCAGGCAGTCTGATTCCTAGCTTCCTTGAACAGATAAAGCAATCCTGTCAGGTATGCCAAAGACCATAGAGGCAGCCACAGGGCAATCCCTAGCCCAGGTCCCTTTAGATAATTAATTAGTCGAGAGGTGTTTTCAACTCCCTTAGGGATCCTAAACTTACTGCTGACCCTAACCTGCTCTTACTCCATGAAGAACCCTGTAAAGAGTTGGTGGGTTGGTTGGTTTAAAGACAGTGTCTTCCTGTGTTGCTCAGATTAGCCTCAAACTCTTACCTCAAGTGATCTTCCTGTTCAACCTTCTCAGAAACTGGGATTACAGATGTGTACCACTGCATCTGCCTTAAAAAAAGGTTTAGAACTACTTTTGGGGAATAGGATTGCTGGACCACTGAACTCCAAACCCCCTTCTAGAGTGACCAAGATAATCCCAGAGGTAGAGAGACAATCCTGCAGTTCTCAGACCAGAGAAATGTATGGCCAGGGTAACACAGGACAAATTTGGAGGAGTAATTTGGAATCGAGGGCATGTGTTGTGCAAGTGTATTAGAGGTCCACATTGGGGTGGCTCTCTGAAAGGTGGACATCTGGGCCTGAGGTCCTAAAAGGCAAGCTTAGGAAGCTAGAGTACACAGTAGTTGGACAGGGCGTATGAGAAATCGCAGGAGATAGCAGCTCATCTTCCTGGAGCATCAATTTTTTTCAGAGCAAAGTAATTTTAATTGCATTTGGGTGAGGTGCGAGAGATTGAACCCAGGGGTGCTTAGCCACTGAGCCACGTCCCCAGCCCTTTTTAGTTTTGTATTTTGAGACAGAGTCTCATTAAGTTGCTCAGGGCCTTACTAAGTTGATGAGGCTGGCCTTGAAATTACAATCCTCCTGCCTCAGCCTCCTGAGTTGGTGGGATTACAGGCATGTACCACAGCACCTGGCTTAACTGCTTTTTTATATAAAAGTGAGTTTATAGATTATGGTAGGTCACACAAACTTTAAATGTATTTTAAAATAAAATATGAAGCTTCAACGAAATTTCCTGTTTGTAGTGCTCTAAAACCAGGCCGCTTGGGAAACACTCATTCCCATTTCTTTGCTCCAGTGGTACTTCAGTAGAGAAGTTCCAGAAGGGTTGGCTGGAGTGAGTCGTGCAGAAAATGCCATGCACAGAGCACGCTGTCCACACGTGTTGCTGGCTTCTCACCCCTGGATGAGACAATGGCACTGGTACTACAACAACTCTCCATCATCTGGGCTGTCCCTTGGTGCCCAAGAGATCAACTTGTTCTTCTTCTCAAGGTTCTCACAGGTCCTGGGTATTCCTCTGTTATTATTTTCTCTGTTCCTGTTGGCCATGACAGAATTTGGCAGGATGAGGCACTCCATAAACATAGGTGGGGATGAACTGAGCTCTAGACAGATGCCTCCATCTCCTCCTTCCTTCCACCAGAGGTCAGAGGCAGCTCTGTCTCAGATCCATAGGAAGCCCACACAGGGCAGCATGGGCAAAGTAACAAGTGCAGCTCCAACTGTGGCCCAGTGGGGACAAATTTCATTTCTTTGTGTCCCAGGGATTAAGGGTTGGGAAATTTTTTTTTCCAAGTAGAGACATAAGAAATGACTTTCATCCACATTTTTTAAAAGACACTGAAATCACAGAGAGCAGTTAGACCTGCAGCAAGCTGGTGTGTTAGCAGGTCCACTCTGGAAGATACTGAGGTCAAGGGTGAATGTGCATCTATCTGGATCTGGGGCATCTGGTGATGTCTAAGTTCACTCTGGGCAAACTTTCTCAAAACTGCAAGCTTCCAATTGTCAAAGCAGATTCCCTGGGGTCCCTAGAGCCTAACCCCCTCCTCTGACCCCCAGCAAATAAAGTTTTGCTGGGCCTCCTTGACTCTAGTGTAAGCCCCTGAGAGTGGGAATGGTGACTCATTCATCTCCATACCCCTACCGCTTAGTGATGTCACTTCACACAAGATGCCCTTGTTAAATATTTGCTGGTACTGAGATGATTTCATTTGCCTAGTCATAACAAATGTTTATGTGCAGTACAGTCTGCTGGGCACAGGGATTCAATGAGGAATAAGAAATAGTCGGGCTAGGGATGTGGCTCAATGGTAGAGCACTTGCTTTGCATACCCGACATCCTGGTGCAATCCCCAGAACGAAAGGAAGGAAGGTAGCAAACAATCTCTTCTCTCAGGGAACACATAACTTAGCAGAGAAGGCTAATGCAGAAAATGCCCGTTGTAGTAGGCATGACCCAGTGCCCACTGGATAAGAACCACAACCCAGGCAACAAAAAGGTAACACCAGGTCCATCTAGTCAGCACAGGGGCTGCCTGGCTAGGTAATGGGTGAACCCAGCAGCTATTGTAAGGAGTCCTAAAACCATTGAGGTGGCTGAAGTCATGGGGGAACAGAGAAAGGGTCAACTTTGAAGGTGGGTTTTCACAGTCACAGGAATGCCCAGAGTGGGTGGGCCGAGGATGACCTCCCCATCACCCTGTAGGAAAGTGAAGCCAACTAACACCTGTTGAGACAGGTAACTCCTATTTGCCCATTGTCCTGTGTTTGCAGAGGAGGAGCAAGGAGCTCCAGGTTATAAGAGGGGATGGGTCACAAGCAGGTGAGCCTCCTTTCGGCACCACAAGCATTAGCACACAGATAGGGCAGGATTTATAACTCCCGATTTCAAGCTCTTATCATAAACAAGCTCTTTCTCAATTGCAACGTGTCTGGGTAAGAGGAGTAGGCAGACAGGGACAGCCTGGAGAATGAGGGTGGGGTGAGACTGCTGGGTGGGATGTGGCAGGGGTGAGAGTTAGAAGAAAGAGGGGGAGCTCTTCATGGCTCAGTGTTGCATAGGGCATTGAACTGGCTAATAATAATGCTTTACTTCGTGTCCCATTCCTGTGGCCCCAGGCCCAAAAGGCAGTGAACATGCTTTGGAACATGGTGAAATCCTGGGGCAAGCCCAAAGAGCCAGCTTTCTGAGTACCCTGCCTCACCTGGGCTCCTGCTCTCATGGAGTTGCACACCCCCCACCCCAGGATTCATTTCTAATTGAGTTTATCGATTTTGAGTAGGAAGCTGGTGGCAGTATCTCTGATCATTATCTAACACTTCAGAGGCAGAAATCCAGCAGAGCCATCCCTGGGAAATGGTGCATTGCCTGTCCATACTGCATTGGTGGTGGAAGGGAGAAGGGGTGGGGCACAGTGCTGGAGTCAGGGAGCAACTGGTAGAGGGTAAGGAGGGAAGAGGAGAGTGAGTGGGGGCCTCAAGGCAAAGTACATCTACCTGTCCTTGTTCTTGAAGGCCCCAGTGCTGCCTCTGGATGCCTCTTTCTCAATTCAAGTCTTCCCTTGACTCATGCGCACCTGATGCTGTCTGCATAAAAGGCGCCCCCAAGGCAAGCAGTAAATTGCCATACACCCTGGACCATGCCCTGCAAACCACCTGGAAGGAAGGGAGCCTTCCACAAGAGGCCTGTCACCAGCCCTTCTGGACTTGGGCCTAGTCTGTGTCAGCAGGAACTGGAAGATGTCCCTTGGAGGACCCCCAGGGTGTGCCTCTCACCTCCTGCTTCTCCACAGACATCAAATACACCAGGCCTGGGCAGGCGGGTGGAGTTAACAAACAGGGCGGGCTGGGGGAGGTCTGCAGTCCTCTCCTTCAGACTCCCAACTCCAGCCTGAGCAAATCGCCCCTGTGACTTCAAAGCTAGCAGCTTGTTTGCCTGCACACAGGGCAGCAACAATGCTTTCCCTTTTGACCTAAGAAAGCATCCTTGGCATCATTAGAGAACTACTGGCCAGGAGGCCAACCAAGGCATGGAATCCTGTTCAGGGTTCTGATGTGAGTATTCCTGCCAGCTTGCACGGCTATTCTAAGGCTGGCGAATCTGTTGGGCAGGCCTAATAGGAATTATGTCCCCACACCTCTATAAAGCCAGCCTCATCTGGGTGCAGTGGCACATATCTCTAATCCCAGCGACTTAGGTGGCCGAGGCAGGAGGATCGCAAGTTCAAGGCCAGACTCAGCAGTTTGGTGAGGCTCTAAGCAACTTAGTGATACCCTCTCAAAATTTAAAAAATTTTAAAAGGACTAGGGATGTAACCTAGTGGTAAAGTATCCCTGGATTCAATCCCTACTACAAAAAAAAAAAAAAAGAAAAAAAAAAAAGATTGCCCTAGCCCAGCCAGGCCTCAGATTTAGAGAGGATAAACTGCCCTGAGTACCAGCCCAAATCAGGGCATGACTGCCATGTCCATGCCCCAGGAATGGAGAGCACAACGCCATGCACTTGCTTCCTCCCTTCATGTGCAGGGACTTCTCTCAGCTATTGTGGTACGATGCTTATCTGTGCCAGACACGTGTGCATCACATTGGTGTGTACGTCCAGAAATGAGCACATCCTAGTGAGCCCTTTCACCACTACTGCCTGGAGCTCACAAAACTACACCCTTAACTCAGATTCTGAAAACAAATGTTTATGCTCCATCTAAAAGCAAGGCTCAGGAAACTTTATGGAAGATCAGAACAACCTGTCAGCTCAAGAGGGAGAGGAACCTGTCTCAGGGCTGGAGCCTTACGTACACTTAACATATACTTACATACACTTACATACACTTCAGCTCACTTCTGCAACACACATCCTTTTGGAATTCACTTTGAGATTTGAAAAGCATTCCCAGATTGTAACCTCCTGCAGCTAGTTAGACCTTTCACAAAATTTGGAAGTAATAATTATGAAGATGATGATTTTTCCCTATAGAAGGAACCTTGTGCATTCTCCATCCTGTGCAAACAGTTTTGGAAATGTTCCTGCTCTTTATGAAGACGAGGCCCTACAAGAGACACAGTGTAGGGTAGAAGGAGGTGTCTGAACCCGAAGGTCACCCAGAGCTGGGTTCATATTCTGATGCTGCCACTTATTCTCTGAATGTTAGAACTTTTTATGTCCTCTTCTGCAAAGGTCTAGAATCTTCTGGAAGATCTTGTCTCAAGAAAGTAAAGTTCTTTTTTTTTTTTTTTTTCAGGGCTGAGGACCAAACTCAGGGCCTTGGGTGTGCTAGGCAAGCACTCTGGAAAGTAAAGTAGTTGACCAGGCTTGGTGGCACATACCTGAAAGCCTATCTACTTGGGGGACTGAAGCAGGATGATCATGAGTTTGAGGCCAGCCTAGGCAACTTAGTGAGACCCTGTCCCCACCCAAAAAGAGCTGAGAATATAGATCAGTTCAATTTCTAGTCCTAAAAACAACAACAACAAAAGAAAGTAATATTCTTGATAATTATAATAAGGTAAAATCATTTAGCCAAAAACAGCTCTTAGGCACATCCAGGGCTGCACATATACCCACTGCCATTCCCTTTCCAGCTTAGAGGGACAGTGTAGTACAGAGGTTAAGAGCCCAGATGGTGGAGCTGTACTTTCTGGGGTCCAATCAATTCTTGTCACTCATGACCTTCAGTAAGCACTAATCTCTGCGCCTTAGTTTCCTCATCTATCAACCAAAGATTATAATGGCATCTACCACAAAAGGCTGTGGTTAGGATGGAATGAATTAATGTATATAAAGTATATAGAATAATGGGCGGCACATAGTACTACATTCATATGCGTAACTTTTATTATTACATTTTCAATGCTATATACATTCAACACTGTACTTGTAGATACTGTTCAGGCAAAATACTTTAGGAACGTGTATTGGGGGTGCGAGCGTGTTGATTGATTTGCAAGTATGGATTTGTGAGAAGGGAAGGTGCAGGGAGAGGGGTAACTAAATTTCAGTCCCAAAGACACCCCCTGAAGCTGATTTGTGCTAGTCCAATGGAAGTGTAGACAGCAACCCTATTAAACGAGGGGGCTGGGCTGAGCAGAGCAGAGCCTTCTGTCTCCTGTTGTCCCTTCCTTTCTTGTGAATCTTCCATCATCAATTAAGGTTTAAAAAGAAATCATGAGATTTTTTTTTGGTTTCATGTAAGAAATTGAATTTCAACTCTATAGGGAAAATCCCAAAGTACCAATGTTCTAAAATTGGAGGACAGTGTTTTATCCTGTCCTCGGACTACAGTTCTATTAACCTCACCTTCCCCTGACCAAGCAGATGTTTCCTGTTACCTGTTGGCAACACCAAGCTATAGCTATAACCCCATTCGTTTCCGTAACAGAATAGATGGTTTGCCTCTCCACAGACCTCATCCTGACCTAGAGAGCTCCAAAGTACTGCAGCAAAAAAGGGGTAAAGGGAATGGAAATTTTTTCCTTTCATAATTGATATTTTACTGGGTTGTATTGATGATCAGCATGCAGACATTTCACTCTGTACACTTGTTTTTTAAAGAGAGAAAGAGGAGCAGTGAGAGAGAGAGAAAGAGGATCAATTTTATTTAGTTTTTCATGTGGCTTTCGTTGCTGCAGCTCTTTGTTGTGTACGTGGTGCTGGAATTCAAACCCAGGTGCTTGCGCATGCCAGGCAACTGCCGTAGCCGCTGAGCCACCGCTCCAGCCCCTGTGCACAATTCTTAATGCAAGTACCAAAAATCCAAAGGTCTTGTACTGTGATTCTTTTTCAGTTATCCCAATGACTTTCCAGGTTCAAATTTGGAGGCAACTTTTCCTTAAGAGGATATAAAAAACCAGTAGCTTCAAATGCTGATGCGCTGTTACCTAAGTCACATCAAATCACAACTTGGTCATATATACTACATAGTCAAATTTTCCATCTTTCACAGCACATAAAAAAAACAATAGTACAACAGGATTTTCATGACCAAAGATGTTACAGAGTATGCACATTGCTGTCAGGGCAACAATCCAGGAGTGGTCTTCTTTAGGGAACAATTCTACCAAAAAACACAGGAATAGAAGTAATTTAAAATGTTCAACACAATAAATGTCGAGCTGTGACTCCAAACTGCTACAGAACTAACCCCCACCTGTGGACTGTGAAGCTGACACCCAAGACAGTTGGAGTCTTCAGTAAATCAATATCCCACTATTTTCTGGTTGTACCCAAAGATAAATCAGCAAAGAACTTCACTTATTTGTAGGGGTAGGGGTTACTGGGGATTGAACCCAGGGACTCTACCACTGAGCCACATCCCCAACCCTTTTTTTTTTTTTTTAAAGAGAGAAGGACAGTGAGAGAGAGAGAGAGAAAGAGACAGAGGAAATCAATTTTTATTGAGTTTTTCACATGGCTTTCATTGCTCTGACACTTAGCTGTGTACAGGGTGCTGGGGTTTGAACCCGTGTACTCTCGCATGCCAGGCAAGCACCGGTAATCACAGAGCCACCGCTCCAGTCCCTCCCCAGCCCCTCCCCAGCCTTTTTTACTCTGATAAATCACTAAATTGATTAGGTCCTTGCTAATTTGCCAAGACGGGCCTCAAAATTGTGATCCTCCTGCCTCAACCTCCCAAGTCGCTGGGATTTCACTTCTTTTTAAAAAAATCATTTATACTTAAAAAATAGGATGAGGTGGAATCCTCTCTTTTAAAAAAAATGTTCCTAGAGCTACTAAAACAAAACAACAAAACAAACCTTCCATTTACAAAATAGCTGATAAAAACATTCCTCTGGATTGTGCGGGGTAAGGAAAAGCGAACCGCTCTAAGGCACCGAGTGTGATTAATCAGACTTGGCTTCTTTGGCTTCCTCAGAGGCTAGACTCTCCTCAGTTTTAGTTTCTCTGTTTTCTGCAGGTAAATCTTTAGTTTCTTGGTAAGCCACTTCAAACTGCTTTCCCTTTTGTTTACTTTTTTTTGTCTGAAGATTTGCCCTTTCCTGCCTGCATCTTGGCTTGGTGTCCACTTTCGCAGGAACAACCTCATAGGTCTCCTTTCTCCTCTTGGGCTCCTCCTTCGCCGCCCTTTCAGCGGAGGTGACCTTCCTCTGGGACACAGGGTCCGCGCCGGGGCCCTGCACCAGCCTTCCGAAGCTGCGCCGCCCAGCTACTGCTGTTGCACATGCTGCCCAGGTGCTGCCGGAAACTTAAGAAAAAGAAGAGAGAGAGAGAGAGAGAGAGAGGGAGAGAGAGAAGCCACCATGGCCTGAATGTTTAGGCAATTTCCCTTTGCCTTCTCCAAGTCCACACCTCCCTCTACAAGCAGGCTTTATCACATACAGAGATGTGGGAACACAAAAGATTAAATCCTGTGTGTGTGTTTTCTTGCCTTCAGGTTATTTTTTTTCTTTCTGTTTTTAAAGACAAATATATTTTCAGTATTGCAACTCAAGTGAAAAGTATATGGAGGGGATAGTTAACCCTAAACTGAACACAGGTCAGCCATGTGCTTGCTACAAAGACAAAAGCCTAGAGACTGCATTAACAGAAGTAACTATGTCCAGGTCATGCGACATAATTATGAGTCCCACTTTGCAATCAGACCATAACTTAAAGTCTGGGCATCACTTTCAAAGGGCACAAAGATCAATTAGAAAACATTGACAGGAGAATGACCTGGAGAGTGAGAAGTCTGGGGTCTATCTCATTTAACAATAACCAAATACCTTAGACATAGGTGCTCTCAGAAAGGAGGCCCTAAGGAGAACAGATAAACCCAGAGCAGCTTTGCCAAGGAAGACACATCCATCTCTCGACCAGAGAGCAGACTGGATCCACAGGAAAAGCTTGTCAATGAATTTAATCCATCCCCAGCAGCTAGTACATGCTGGGAATGATCCGAAAGACACGCTGTTACAGAAATAACTGCCTCAAATGGGGGTGGTAAATCAAATTCCACTGCATAAAAGAATTTATAAATAGGCAGTCTTCTGTTTAGGCAAAATAGGATGCCTGCCTAAAATTCCAACAGTTGGAATAATTTAAATGGGCTAAAATAATTTTTTTTCCAGATTATCTCTTTTTAAATGCAATGAGCTGTCTGGAAAGAGTAGCACTTTAGAACAAATACATGATTTATTCCACAACTAGCTGGAAGAAAGTGTGAAATCAAGGGAATGGCGATCAACTGGAAATAAGGTTTTGGTTTGAATCTCCCACTTACTGATTGTGTAGTCTTAGGCAAGTTATTTAGCACTTTGAGTTTCTGTTTCTTTATCTATCAAATGAAAATGAAAATACCTGTTCTCAAACACCAAATGCCTACATATTTCGCTGGCACAGATTGGGTAGGCACAGTGTACCTCTAGAGCCAATAATTCTGGTGACATCATAGTTATGGTGGTGTTTCCCTTAAACTAACAGCTTTCAGCTTTCACCAATTCCAGTCAGTATTTTACTGGCTTTTCTAATCAATTACAATAAGGCCAGGAAGGAAACAAAAGGCACAGGGGTTTGAATGGAAAAAATAAAATTGCTATTATTGGTTGGCAATACCGTTATTTACATAGAGAATCTAAGAGAATGTATTGAACAAGCTATCAAAACTATTAAAAGAAGTGCAGAGTTGCTGAAATCAGAATTAACTTACAAAAAAATCAAAAGCATTCCTACACACCTGCAAAATTAAATAGAAATTGTAATCATTAAGGGCTGCTGTCAACATATCCACAGAAACTAAGATATTCACAATTGGTCTACTAAAAGAAGCATTTACCCAAATGGAGAGAATGGTAGAACTTTATTGAAGGACATTAAAAACTCCTAAATAAATGGAGCAATATACCATATGTGCAGATGGAAATGCCCAGAATTATAAAAACACTAGATTATCCCCAAATTCATCTATAAATTCATTGAAATTCCAATAAACATCCTAAATTTGATATATCTCTGTATTGGAAACTTGCAAACTAATCTTAAAATATGAAATAGAAAAGCATCAAGAATTGCTAAGACAGGAGGCGAGGCTATAGTGGTGGCTCAGTGGTTACTGCACTTGCCCGGCATGCGTGAGTACATGAGTTCAAACCCTAGCACCACATACACAACAAAATCTTGGAGCAACAAAAACCACATGAAAGACTAAATAAAATTGACTCTCTGTCTCTCTCTCTCTCTCTCTCTCTGTCTCTCTCACTGTCCCTCTCTTTATAAAAAAAAAAAAAAGATTGGGCTTTGGTGTCATACCTGAGATATAAGTATAGTAGTACCCCCCTTTTTAATAAGAAAGGGACAGTGAGAGAAACAGAAACAGAGAATCAGTTTTTTTTAGTTTTTCATGTGGCTTTTGTTCTCCGGCACTTCGCTGCATACATGGTACTGCGGTTCGAACCCACATCCTTGAGCATGCCAGGCAAGTGCCATAATCACTGAGCCACCAATCCAGGACCTACTCTCCATGGTTTTACCTGTGATCAACTGTAGTCCAAAAATATTAAATGTCACATTCCAGAAATAAATAATTCTTAAGTTTTAAATTTAAGAAAAAAGGAGTGCTAATAAATCAACAAGAGAAAAATCTGATAAGAATATAAACAAGCAAGCCATAGAAAAGAAAACCCAATGGCCAGAAAATATATGTAAAAGCAGTTGGTAATACCATTTTTTAAAGAAATGCAATTTGAAATCACAAGAAGGAGCTAGACTGGTGATGCATGCCTATAACCCCAAGGACTCCAGGACCTGAGTCAGGAGAATCACAAGCTTGAGGCCAGTCTCAGCAACTTAATAAGAACCCTTCTCAAAAAAAGAAAAGAAAAGAAAAATACGGGCTACTGCCATCTCTTCCAAAACCTCATATTTTAATGATTATTCTAATGACAATAATAAACTCATAAGGACTAAAGAGAAAGAGAGAGCAACAAAATTTTGGAAGCTAGAAAAATAATCAAAGACAACAGACCCAGTAAACCTAAGTAAGCTAAATCCCAGCCTAGAAGTGTGGGACAGTGGGGAAGTGGTGTGTTGTTTTTTTCTCAATTCAGGCCGCTACCAAAAAATACCATAGACTGAGTGCCTTAAACCATAAACCTATATTCCTCACAGAACTTAATAGAAAGGAATAGACTAGTGTTGTATCTGTAACAGTATAAGCAAACCTTTGCTCAAAAACATGTTTAACAAAAGAAGCCAGATACTCGAGAGTAAGAAATCCAACAATAGTCTGACCTATGGACAGATTAGTCTGTGATGGAAGTCAAGATTGCCTGTGGGGGAGAGAAGAGAGGAAGAGGGAAGTTTCTATCATCACAAAAGATGTCCTATATCTTGCTTGGATTGTGGGTTATGTGAGTATATATAATCATTAAAACTCATGAACACTTAAGATATGTCATTTTTTAAAAGAGAGAGTGGGATAGTGAGAGAGAGAGAGAAAGAGAGAATCAATTTAATTTAGTTTTTCATGTGGCCTTCATTGCTCCGACACCTTGTTGTGTACTTGGTGATGGGGTTTGAACCCTCGTCCTCCCGAATGCCAGGCAAGTGCTGTAACCACTGAGCCACCACTCCAGCCCCAAGATATGTCATTTTATTCTATATAAATTATACTTCAATAGTGGCTAAATGAATAAATGTATGAACAAATGGGAAGAACATGTGACAAATGAGAGTTTCAGAATTAAGTATTCGGTAGAAGCTCATGATCTCCACTCTTGGGACCCTTTGGTTTCTACCATATAAGGACCCATCATGGGGAAGGGAGAGTCAACATTCTTTAGACATCCTAACCATGTCTTTTTGTATTTTCAGATTTTTATCTGCTATATAGTTCATGTGCAGAGGGACCAGAACTGCAGAAGTCTGGGCAGAACTGGGCAATCTGTTTTTTAAACTATACAACAGCTAAAGAGAAAATTCTCAGACCCAGACTTCATCTTCTCTAACTTCCATCCAGCCCATGGATCTCCCTTAAACATTTTTGGCAAGTAAGTCAACCTTAGGCTTAAATCTCTGCAGAGACAAAGAAACTTCCTCCTTTCCAGTAACAACAACCAGCCCTTACTGAGTGCTAACTATATACCTTAACCTGTTTTAAGCCTGTGGCATGTATTGATTTAACAAAAATTGACTTATTCTCAGTTTAGGTAGCTCTATCTATAGAAAGGTCAGATAAAGTCATAGAAAGGATTCAAAGATTCTCTCCTCATGAGTCTCTTACCGAGGAAGAATGACCTTTTTATCTTGGAATAGGAGGCTCATGGAAATTATAGGGGAAGACAGAGTCTGTGTTCATTGTGTTATATGTTGATGATATTGGGCTCTAAAGCAATAATGATAGCAATATTTAACATTTACTGAAGCATGTGCTCAATTTACATGTATTTATCTCACGAAACAACCTTATTTTTCTACCGATGAATGAACTGACACTTTCAAAGATCAAGTAACTATTTTAAGGTCACAGAGATAATAGCATTCTAGCTCAGGCTAGCTGACCCCAGAGGCTAAGCTGTTAGCCATACCAGTCTACACAAGTTTTCAAAGTCAGTATGTTTCTGAGAAGTGTGTAATAGAAAAAAAAAAAAAAGTCTCTGTCCTGGGAGTGAGAAGAGCTGAGTTCTGCTCCCTCTTTTGCTACTTTCTCTGTGAGCTGGAGTAGACTGTTTTTCTCATTTCTCTAAGTGTGAAACAAGAGAGCTAAACTAGATGGTCACAAGGCCCAGGTCTAACTCTGGGAATCTATGTTCTAGGCTGAAGGTGTCAGTCATCCTTCCCCATCTGGGATGTGCCTACCATGCATTTCTTGGGGCATCCAATTAGCATGTGGATGCTAATGAGGATGATGAATGAATGCATGGATGAGTGAGTGAAAGAAGTATAACCTTTAACATTACCCTGCAAACAGCTGCCCCTGGTTAGATGTTCTGAGAGGAGAAAAGAGGGTTCCTGTCACCCTTTTCAGTTTCAGTGACTTTTCACCCCTTGAGTTGGTTTTAAATCTGGGGCACGAATAAATAAAGCCAGCTTTGCTCCCATGCTTTCCTTTCAGGACCCAGCTGTATGCCAGAAGCAGAAAGTGAATATGCAGAGTGGCCAATTAGTTCACTATGGTGCCCTTATGACCTCTGACCCCTGCTGGGCCACCTCATCCATTAGCTGTCCTCTTCCCCTTCCAAACTCCTCTCTCTCGGTTTGAGTTGTTTTCCTGCCATTCTCTTTCAGCAAAGAAACATGCTCAGGCGGTGGGCCAGCAGCTTCCACTTTTGCTCTTTTGTCTCCTCCCTCTGTTGCCCCTTGTTGCTAACCTGGTCACCACTCCTTGACCCTACTGCTCTCAGCCCTCCAGGGGTTGCAGAGGGTCAGTACTCCGAGGCAGGGCTTGAGGGGAAGAAGGCAAGCTGTGCTTTCCCTTTCCACTTGGGTTTCATTCCACAAACAAACATCAGCCCTATTCCTTCTTCAAGAAATGTCCTGGAATGATTTCCCTGGGATGATGATTTCTTTGTGTTTTGAAAAGTTCACGTGGGTGACAGCAGCAGTAGACTCCTTTAAGGTGTTGGCTATTCTTCCATGAGGTAGAAACACACACACATGCATACACTCACACACATACAAATAGATACATATGTATATATAGTATGTTGATTGAGAATGGGAAAGCTAGTTGGAAACACATTTATGTATGGGTATTAAAGTAATCATCCAAAGGAGAATAAAATCTACTCATTAATTTTATTACACTTTTAAAAAAGCCTTCCAAGTGTTGGTAGTATCAGCTAATTCTTTCAAGTGCCAGCTGGGAGTGGAAAGGAGCTAGTGGTCCCCCTTTTATCAGAAAAGGGCAAGTGGTTTGGAATCAGACCCACTGGGTTTAAAACCAAGTCCTGCTGCTTGTCAACTGGGTGACTTTGGGCAATAATAGTGGCTTCCATTTTCTGAGTGTGTTCTATGTGCTGAGCATTAAACACACATCATCTCTTTTCATCCTCATAATAAGCAATATGGTAGATGCTATTATCATCATCTTCATTTTATACATAAAAGAATCAAGGCCAAGATAAATGAAATTATTATTAGCTTTGTGTTGTATAAGTGGTAAAGGACAGAAAAGGAACGTGAACAAGCTATGTGCGACTCCTGAGTTCTTAAGTCCAATGCTCTACTTTGGACTTAGAAAGTACTTAAGCTGTTTAACCTTTATGAACTTTGGTTTCCTTCAAAGGACGTAACAGCAATGACAAAAACGGAATGCTTACTATGTTCCAGGCATTTTTCTGCATGTTGATATAGCTTATTTCATTTAATCCTCACAAAGTCCCAATAAATAGGAACTATGATCCCCATTTTACAGAGGAGGAAACTGAGGATTAGAGACAGGTCCTACAGTGACCCAATAGGTATTCTACTTTGAGCCTGTTTGACTCTAGAGTGAGCCTATGCTTTTTCTACTTCCTACTCCATGACAATTGCTTCAAAAAGACCTACTCAGGAAGATGGTGTTTATACAAAGAAGGTGACAGGAAAAGGACAAAGGAAATGAATTCCAGCTGAGGGCAACAGAGACAGCTTTCTGGAGAATGTAGAAACTCAATTGATGAAAACTCATTTTAATGCCCTCAAGGCTCAGAAACAACATTTGTTTCATAAAGTTAGAAACACCCTTTTCATGTACCAAAGATGATGCTAATGAAGCAATTTCTTGTCATGAACATGTCTAATAAACAGTAAGGCAGATACTGTATCTTACTCATCCCGCACTCTTTCTCTTCCTACCTAAGAGCTCTAAAATAGTGCCTGGTGCATAGTAGGCCTCTTTAAAGATATTTCCAAAATGAATAAGTGAATAATCCCTCCAAAGGGGACTTGGTTGGGGACCTGGCTAATCTGAGATTGCTGCAACCCCAAATCTTGAACACACCTTTCCCTCTCATCTTTCTCCCTGCAGCTCCTCTGACACAGCCCACAGGCTGAGTGATGGAGGGCACTGTACCAGTGATGATTTATGGTTCTTTGTTATCCAAATCTTTTCACATTCCTCTCCATCCTCCTTTTGCAGCCAATCCATAGGGATACTGAAATGCAACTTTGGATAGTGAACTGTGGCTTGCAGCCTGAAGGCAATTGTTCAGGGCACCTCCAGTATTCAAATCTCAAATAGACCACCTCTCCATTAGGATTTTCCTAGACTTCTCTGCTTTTCCCTAGGACCCAGGTACTCAGACTGAGTGGTGAAAATAAAGGGAGCAACACGCATGTAACTGGCACGGAAGGGAAAGTGCGGTAATTGCTCTATGATTAAAATACAGAAACCCTAAGGGATGACCATGTTGTTCTAGGCTATGCTGCAGAATAAGTTTGCAAAGATGCCTCAGAGGTTGTCTGTTTGTTTGTTTACTTAGTTCTCTGGGAACCCCAGCTCTGTTGATCAATGTACTGTCAAAACAACGATGGGAAAGTGATGGGAAACACGGTGCTGGGATTTGAACCCAGGACTTCATGCATGCTGGGCAAGCAATCCACTATTGAGCTAAGCACCAAGGTGAAGTGTTCTTGATTCTTTGTGCCACTAATATAAGCTGTCGTTAAACTAATCAGGGCAAACCATTGATCACAGCTATAGGAGTAAAATAAAAGTGCTTCCTTCCATCTCTTATTAAACCTATTTCAATCACGTCACTGGTGAGATACTGTATATGCTGCTATTATTGACTATCAGTATAATTAAGTTTAAAATTCTTTGGCCAAAACAACATAAGCTAAATCTAATACAAGATTATGTAAAAATGGGCACTTCTGATTTTATATATTGAATATTATACACCATTGCCCATTGTGAAAAGAACGATAGCTGTTAGGTATTAAGCACATGAATTTTATAACCCAGATGAGTGGATGAAACCTTCTCATTTCCTACTCTGTGATACTAAATAAACTCACTGCTTCTCTCTATGTCTCATTCTCCCTTTGTAAACAATTAGGAGATAAATGTTTGAGAAAACTCAAAATGCAACATAAAACAACAAAGAGACATTTTTTAAAATGTCATGTTCAAAATAGTTGGGCATACATCTCAATTTCAGTGAACCATATCTTACTTTAAATGTACTAAGGAATCTCACATAATAGTCGTTTGCAAAAATAATTGAGTTCTTTATGTACTAGCTTAGAACATTCGAAATGTTCAAGTTATAAATTTGAGAGGTTCATCTAAACCCTCAAAGTTATTTAACTTTACCCTATGGAGTTGGTGGTGTAAAATATTTTTATTGCATATATTATCAGCTGAAACATTATCATGGACTGTTTTTGCTTCCCACTCCTTAAATGCAAGCATTTACCTTTGATCTATATGATGTTGACATTTTATTGTTCATTCTAAATGATTCTTTTTTTTGTTATCTGTAAAACAGAAGCTTATCCCAAAGCAATTAGATAAAACAAAACGAATGCATTAAAAAGAAACAGAGAGCAAGATTTTGAAAATATTAAATGTCTATGAGATTTGTTAGCATTTACACTAATTATTAAGTAATATCAAATACAACAATCTGGTTTTTATTTTTCTCCAAGAATTTTGTCCCCCAAAATGAATAACAATTCTGTGGTAGAACTAAAAGTCAACTACATATTCATATTCAGCAATATTCTTTAGTTTGTTTTGTTATTATTGTTTACTTAGGGGTACTTAACCACTGAGCTACATCCCCAGTCATTTTTATTTTAAAATCACTCATATTTCCATGAATTCTTTTCTGTAATAATTCTTTTTCATTTTTTATTTGGTGTTGGGGATCACACCCAGGGCCTCATGAATGCCAGGCAAGCACTCTACCACTGAGCCATAGCCTCAGCCCCTTTTAATTTTTTAATTTTTATTTTTTAATAAAGAGAGAGCTGGAGAGAGAGAGAGAGGAAGATAGAATCAATTTTATTTAGTTTTTCATGTGGTTTTCATTGCTCCAATACTTTGTTCTGTACGTGGTGCAGGGGGTTGAACCCACGTCCCTGTGAGTACAAGGCAAGTGCCAAAACCGCTGAGCCACTGCTCCAGCCCTTTATTTTTTTATTTTGAGACAAAGTGTTGCTAAGTTGCTTAGGGCCTTGCTAAACTGCTGAGGCTAGCCTCGAACTTGTGATCCTTCAGCCTCAGCCTCCGGAGTTGCTGTGATTACGGCCGTGAGCTATCATGCCCTGCTAGCAATGTAGATTTTAAAACTTCAAGGGCAACACAGTGATACTCAACATCTGTTAGAAATCATACAAATTACGAGTATGAGGTAGGTCATGGTTCCAACACTGTACCGTTTTCCCTTTGCTAATGTCAGATCTTTGCAAAGCTGAGATTCCTACAGTTACCATGATGAAAAGCAAGTGCTGTGAAAATCAGCGCAGAGCAGAAAACGAATATGGTGCTGTCCAACCAAGCTCAGTCTGAGAAACTGTCAGCATCCAACACGCTCATACATCCTATTACCAAGGAAGTGGGAATATTTCAAAATGAGTTTAAAATACTTATGTTTCCTTTCAGATTATATCTATTAATTTTTAAGAGCCACCAAGTTGTGAGATCATAAATATGTGTTGACATATTTGGACCTAACAACTTAGCAAATGGAATCATGAAGCATTTCTTTTAGTCTGAGTTACTATTAAAAAAAAAAAAAGGAATGAGACATCAAAGGAGAGTTAATCAAGAAAGTTTGGGAACCTTGGTTTTCTCAACTATAAATTGAATCTAATAATACTACAACGTAGGGTTGCAATGATATTAAATGAGTTAACGTGCAAAAAATATGTAGAATCACATCAGGTGCTTGTCATAGTATTACTACCTCATTACTTAAGATGGTTCTGTTCAACAATCCTACACTCATTTCTGTGTGAAAGAACAAGAGACTTTTAGAGCATTTCTGCCTGAGTAACAAATGTTAAACTGCCATTGTTCTCAGAAGTTTCTACTTAAATTTACAATCTAGAAAGAGAAGAAGTCACTTTGTTTCTTTATGTTTTACTTCTTTGATATGTTTAGGCCTTTGAGATTGAAATCTTCATCCAAATGGTTTCTTAACTATCAGAAACATAGTTTGTTGCTGGTACATAACAGAGTTTTTAAAAATAGCTGTCAAAAACTCTTTTTCAATAAATCTACGTCGTTTCAACAACAAAATGTGTGTTGTTGTTGTTTTTTTAACTGTGCTCAGGGAAACATCTAATAATGTTTTTGCTCTCCTCCCAGGCCCCACTCCACAACTCTGGGTTTCCATAACTCCTCTGCTAAGGTGGGTGAACTAACTTCGTATATACTGACACGGTCTTTGTCTTGCTGTAGCTTAGCACAACTGAGCTAATAACTGAACTCAGAAGTACTTTACTTTTCTTTTTAATTTTGATGTAACTTTAGACTTATGTAACAGTTGTAAAAATGTACCAAAAATGCTGTAGATTCCTCATGCAGATTTCTTAAATATTGACATTTTACATTTGTTTTTATCATTAATACTTTGATCATTTCATTAACATAGTGTCTGGCAGCTGTCTCTATTCTCAATTTACAACCTTTCTCTTTATAATTAATAAATACCTCATAAGGACATAATTTTGTGAATATGTAAATATCCCATTTCTCATCCAATTTTCACCTACATGTTTTATCATTCACAGATGACTTAATTATTATTATGACGGTTGCCAAATACTGATTCTCCGATTCCATCTTTATTACTTGACAGTCTTCTGTAAAGACTCACTTGCCTTTCTCCCACATTTATTTCTTTTCTTATTTCTTTACTTATATGCCTATATATTTTATTCAATGGGCTGTGGTGCATTACATTTGCTATTTAATTTTATGCTTAATTGCTCTAGATTTGACCAGTAAGAATTCCTTCATGTTGACTCTTGGTCATTTTGACATGTCCATATTTTTTTGAGGACTTCTTAATTTACTAGGTTAATAACATGCTTGAGGCTCATGCTGTACTTTCCCGTCCCCAACCCTGGAAGCAGCCAATTTCCCAAGAATCTCTGCTTCCTTTTAATAACAAACAGAATTTAGAAACAAAGACCTGGGTGGTAGCTATGCTCATTGCTCCTGTAAACCCAGTTACTTGGGAGGCTGAGGCAGGAGGATTAGAAGTTGAAATCAATCTGGGCAAGTAAACTCTATATTAAAATAAAATTTTATCAGGGCTGGGGGTGTAGCTCAGCACTAAAGCACTTGCCTACTCTATGCAAGGCCCTGGGTTTCATCCCCAGTACAATAATAATAATAATAATAATAATAATAATAATAAAAAATACAAGAAAAAATTGTATTCTAGAGTCACTTGCGTTGGGTCAGTCCTCCACCACATACACATACCTGTGTGATTATATTATTCGTTTCAAACTCTTAGGTTGATTTGATTGTCTTGCACTTTAGGATTTTCCCCCACATTGGTAGGAATGCTGTTTTGTTTGTTTGTTTGTTTGTTTATTGTAGCAGATGAGCATTTTACCAGGTTTCCAGAAGGTAGAACTGTACAAAAGCCAAGCACAACACATGCCAGTGGTCCCAGCACCTCAGGAGGCTGAGGTAAGAAGATGGCTTGAGTCCAGGAGTTCAAGACCAGCCTGGTCAACGTAGTGGGACCCAGTCAAATATCACTCCCATTCCTTCCACTCAGTCCCCAGATCCTTCACACTTTCCCACCCACCTCTTGTAGGTAATTTATCTCATCAATTTCTGATTTGTTCTTCTTTTTTCTTCTTGGTAAAAATGTGGAATATGTATTTTTTTTACTTCTATTTTTTTCTTACCCCAGAAGTAGTATATTATCGATATTCCTTTGTACTTTGCTTTTTTCATTAAACAATATATCCTAGAAATCATTCCCTATTGAATTACAGACATCTTCCTCATTCTCTTTTTACAGATGTATATGGTACTCTAGTTTATTCAACCATAGTCCTCCATATGGGCATTCAAGTTGTTTCCATTATTTTATAAATACAAACAATGCTGCAACAAATAACCTCATTTGTATGTATTTTCGTATTGCTGAACTCCTATACCCAGGGTAAATTCTTAGAAGAATTATTGGGCCAACAATAAACATATTTTAAATGCTATTAGATAGCTAATAAGGTTCTAATAAAGATATTTAAATTAGTTTTGTGATTTTCAGTATATATTTGTTTTTGTTTCAGATTTCTGAATCACCAGACTCTGTATGACTGTCATACTGCACAGATACACCTTTAAAAATGTGATCTAGCAATGGTATGCAATTGAATAACAAAACCCTTCCTAAGTAGATTTAGGGTTCATGTGTATTTACTTAATTAGATTTTTAGCACCAAGGGGTTGGGGATATAGTTCAGTAGTAAAGCATTTGCCTAGCATGTGTGAGGAACTGAGTTTGATCCTCAGTACCATAAATAAATAAATAAATAATAAATAAATACATAAATTTAGTACCAAGAGAAATGAATACTGAACAAAAACAGTGGTGGCCAGGAGATTCTTCGGATCTGAGAAACAGTGGTATGTAAGAATAGACCACAGTCTGCCTGTGGGAATGATGAGGGACATAATATTTTTACATCTCTAAGGAGGAGGTATTTCCTCCCAGCAGAGCTGTTGATCTGAAATTGTTGGAAACATGATGAATAGTGAAGGGAGCCGCTATGCTATCGCTACAGGGCTGGTTAATTGGACTGTGAATCATGCAAACACCAACATGTTGAACAAAAAGCTTCTCCAGGCATCTTCTTCTCAATAAAAGAATAGTTCTTTTAAAAAGTAGGCAGATTGGGGGCGGGAGCCTTGGCTCAACAGCTACCGCGCTTGCCTGGCATGTGCCAGGATGTGGGTTCGAAACCCACCAGCACATACACAACCAAGTGTCAGACCGACGAAAGTCACATGAAAAACTAAATAAAATTGATTCTCTCTCTCTCTCTCTTTCTCTCTCACTGTCTCTTTCTTTATTAAAAAAAAAAAATTAGGCAGATTGGTAATTATCTCAGGCTGAGAATATACAAAGTGCTGATGCTAATCCCTAGAGGTGCAGAGAAGCTTTATGGTTTTGAAGTTGGTAAGGGATTTAAAAACTGCTTTATAGTTATGATTTGACACTCTTGATTAAGCATTCTAGGAGTAAGGATAACTAAAACCCCCACAGTCTATGCTCAGCACAATAGCATTATTCTGGAGTTTTATTATCTGTGTCTTATTTTGGGAGGTGTCCCTCATACAAAGCATAGGATTCACCAATAATTCCCATTCCAGTAGAAAGCTGCATGTTTCATTTGGACATCTCTGTGCAGTTTGGTCTCTTACAGATGGAGATAAGAAACAGGAATCAGTCTTCTATTTCACTGCTGATCAATAACGTCAACAAATCCTTCCTTGTTCCATTGTCTTTTCCACCGTAAAAACAAAATAATCTCTATGGTACAAATGCTTTACCATGTTTGCCTTATTGTTTAGACTTTGATCATTACCTTTCCATGGTGCCTGCCAGATTTCTCCACTGTAAATTTTCTATTTTTCTCTTTGTAATTAATAAATACCTTGTGGGACATTGTAACCATGTAAATATCCTGTTTCTCATATATGACAAAGTTTTGTGAAGAGGCCTTAAATTCACAAGAGGGATCCTCGCTAGATCTCCTTAAATATAGTATTCTTTTTAGCTACTTCATGCCAAATAGTCTATACTTGAAGAAAAGCAAGTTTAATTAGCTACTGCCTTCATCTTGGCACAATAACACCAGGCAACAGTCTTGTTTCAGAGCTGGAGCGCTGAAATCACAGTGTACTTTTGTGTGTGACTACTTACCACGTACCAGCCTCAGTTTCTTCCTCAGAAAAATGAGAGTAACACCAACCTCACAGAGTTATTGTGGCAGTTCATGAGCACAGATGATCTGAGAAGAACCCAGAACTCTACGTAGCACACAGTAGGCACTCCATATGTGGTAGCTCTTCATTCATAATAACAAAGATATTGTTTTGGTTAGGTCTCTTTTGGGGAATGCAGACATTCCACCATATCGTACACCTATATTGTCAAGCCAACCTTAGATCAGAGCTGATTTGAAAACAAAGAAGCATATTTCTTTTTTTTAATTTTTATTGAGTTTTTAATCACATGGATTTTGTTGCTCTAACACTTAGTTGTGTACATGGGTGCTGGGGTTTGAACCTGTGTACTTATGCATGCCGAACAAGCGCCATAAATGCTGAGCCACTGCTCAAGCCCCCAAAGAAGCATATTTCACACTGTAATTTCTCTCCAAGTAATTAAACCATGGGCTCTGCAGACCCAAAGTTCATGTCAATTCTTTACATCCATGTGGTCTGTGTACATAATAAGATGATTCCAGAGCCCTTTGTCAGACAAAACTGGAGTGCCACCCTGAGGTCAGCGTTGGTGCTGGTGATATTTCATTGAATTCTGTCCTTAATCCAAGACTTAAGAGTCACATTTACAGTGATTTTACTTACAGTAAAGCCCGGCAAAGTACACTCCGTTGACTAGAAAGAGAGAATCAATTTTATTCAGTCTTTCATGTGGCTTTTGTTGCTCTGACACTTCATGTATCTGTGGTGTTGGAGTTTGCACTCACATACTCTTACATGTCAGGCAAGCGCTACAACCACTGAGCTACCACTCCAGCCCCCTCCATTGACTCTTGATAGCAAAGTAGAAAAGTTTTTAAAATACATATAAGAATTTGAAATTTCTTTTTTTTTTTAAGAGAGAGAGGGACATTGAGAGAGAAACAGAATCAATTTTATTTAGTTTGTCATGTGGCTTTCATTGTTCCAATAGTTTGTTGCATACATGGAGCTGGGGTTCAAACTCCCACCCTTGTGCATGCCAGGCAAGGGCCATAACCACGGAGCCAACTGCTTCAGCCCCAAGAATTTGAAATTTCTTAGACATTTGATTTGGGTTTCTTAAGTACTAGAGTATTAATGTATCTTGAGAATTAGAAATTTAAAACATCCCCCAGGAAATTGAGGTTTTTGTCTCTCTGTGTTATCGACAGTCAATCATCCTCTTCTCAGTTTAGATTTTAATTATAACCCTGAAGCTATGGTCCAGAAGTTTCTAGCTCCCTTTGGAAAGAAATAAAAACTTCTCTTTCCAAATGACCATTAGAAACTGCACTCAAGTATCCCACAGAAATTTCAAACTAAATCTATTCAGAAGTAAGCTTTTTAAAACTGTCCTCCTCACACAATATAAATTTAGAATATTATCTACCTTTGTCCCCCATGAACAGACCCATCCTCAGTCAATCACCTAAGTTGGAGACCGGGAAGTGATCTTAGGGTTTTCCTCTCTCTGTCCTCCTGCAACTATCACAGTATGTCGTTAATGTGCTTTGGTTCTGCTCCTTTCTCCATTTCCCAATGCTTCTACCTTCTTTCTTCACTAGACTATTAATATAACATTCTTCTGAAATATTCTTCTTGACCCCGGACTTGCCCCCCTTCCAGGTTGCTGTGATCTTTTAAAATTGCAAAGTGCTTGTGTCACTGGCTTAACATCCTTGACTAGCTCTCAGTGCCTCAATACACATAGGCCCCTCACGGGCGAGTCCCTACCCACCTGTCCAGCTCCATCTCTTGCTTCATTCTCCCCTCCAACTTTGTTGAACTACTAGTAGATTCTCAGACACAATAGGTTGTTTTCATGCCTCCTTACATTCATTACTGCTGTTCTATTTAAATGCCTTGACCTACCTTGACTACTGGTTAACATCTTATTTTTTAAGGCTTTGCAGCTTTGTTTTCTCTACAGAGCCTTTCCTAACTTCCCACAAACCCAACCCATCCTGCCACTACACAGTGACTACTCCCTCGCTTCCTATGACTTATACTGCTGTGTCTAGTGCATTTTCTTGCTCTATTTGAAAGGGATTTTTATACCTAGCAAACTCTAAGCTACTTGAGTGCAGGGTCTCTGTCTCATTCATCTTGAAGTAGGCTCTGCTCTACAATGGACACACTGTAAAGACACCACCAAAAGTTTGTTGAATGATAGGCAGGGAATGGAGGAGAAATATTTTTTCCTAAATATACCTTTTGGACAAGGAGTGATCACTTTGCTCATAACAACAAGCTATGCCAACCAGCCACCACTGCAGTGCTACACGAGCTTTGTGATCTCACTTGCTACAGTTGAGAAACCATGTGTGTCTACCAGTCAGACTGTACTAGTTTTTGGAGAAATTCCAGTTATACAAACCCATGAGTCAATTTCCTCACCACTTTTATTGATGATGCTTTTAAATAGTTTTGTTTTGTTTTTCCCCCCAAGAGGAAATGGTCTCTTGATGACTCAGCTGGACATTGTTAAGGCAAGAAATGGTAGAAGTCCAACAGTTTCCATTCATTCATTTCAAATTTATTACAAAGCATCAAGCAAAAGACATACAGGTGCACTCTTAAATTCATAAGATTGTTAGTTTCAGAGTCTTTTTAAATCTCATTTCATTAATTCAACAAGATTTACTGACCACTTACTATGAAACAGACTCCACTCTAAGAAAACATATCATGAAGATAAAGAAATGCAGGGCTAACCTGCGGAAAGCTCAAGTCAGTGGACAAATGTGAAAATAAAATTACAATGCAGGGTCTGGAGTGGTGATTCAGCGGTTGGAGCACATGCCCGGCATGTGTGAGGATGCGGGTTCAAACCCCAGCACCACATACACAACTAAGTGTCAGAGAAACAAAGTCCAGATGGAAAAATAAATGAGAATGAATTCTCTCTTTCTCTCTCTGTCCCTCTCACTCTCTCCCTCTCTTTTCAGGAAAAGAGCTAAAATAGAGGTACTTACAAAATAGCGTGAAAACTCTAAGAAAGATGGATTATGACAAAGAGGGGGCATTTAGTCTAAGCTTCACAGAGGAGAAGACATAAATTGGGTTTTGAAGAATACAAGGAATATTCTGAACTCAGAGCACATTCAATGGACAACATGGAATCATGAAATTTTTAAGCAGAGAAGCAGCATGGTCCCATTTGGAAGGCAGCTATGCTAACCTCTACACCACCAATGCACCAGCCTGCATGGTCCCATTTGGGCTTTAAAAGTATCACAGGCATATCCTCCTTCACCTGATCTCTAAATGTTGGAGTATTATAAGGGTCAGTACTGAGTCCCTTTTTCTTCTCTATTCACATACACTCTCAGTGACTACATTCATGTCATGCTTTTGGATATAAACTTGTCACCACTTGTATAGGAATTGGATTTTTTTCTTAAAGAGGAAGGGACAGTGAGAGAAAGAGAGAATCAGTTTTATTTAGTTTTTCATGTGGCTTTTGTTGCTCTGACACTTTGTTGTGTACATGCATCCTCACAAATGCCAGGCAAGCGCCTTAACCGCTAAACTACTGCTCCAGCCCAGGATTGGGTTTTAAATCAGCTCATGAAGAAAAAAAAAATCTCATAAAGTTGATTTTTTTTCTTAAAAATGCTTTCAATTGTCAGGCACAGTGGTGCAGACGGTAATCCCAGATGCTCAGGAGACTGAGGCAGGAAGATCATAAGTTCAAAGACAGCCTCAACAACTTAGCAGTGCCCTGAACAAATTAGCAAGATCCTGTCTCAAAATAAAAAGTAAAAAAAGGGCTGGGGATAAAGTTCAGTGGTTAAGTGCTGCTGGATTCAATCCTGGTACCGAAAAAAGAAAAAAGAAAAAAGAAATTCTTTCATTGCCCATAAAGTACAGTGGTTGTGGTTTCACACATATTGATTATATACATGGCTGTGGTCATATTTACATGCCAAAGTGAAGAGCAACACTCTATTTCCTAATAAACCCAAACAATTGATTTTTTTCCTCCATGTTGAAACAAATTGTTTTTACTGAGCAATAGATGATATACTTGGAAAATTCTTATTTTTAGAGAGTAGACATACTTTGAATAGAAAGGTATTCCTGCTATAACAGTGAATCAGGGGCTGAGTCCACATGAGGGAACAGCAGTTTCACATCTCCCACCTTATACTCACTCATACCTGCTCTCCTCTGGCATAAACAAATCACCCACATTAATTTAAATGCTTCTCTCTTTGTTGAATATAACTGAATTTTAAGACGTTAGTTAATTGCAGGATGTGACTCCATTGTACCATTTATGTGTTGATGACTCTCAAATTTATTTTTCCAGTTCTGACCTTTTATCCTAAGCTTCAGACTTATAGAACCAACTACCTACTTGGCTGAATATCTCCACTATAGTCAACTAGGCATCTCAGTGTATGCAAAACCTAACAATTCCACCCTCCCTGCTCACTTCCACCAAAGGTTATTCTTCCTTTACTCTTTCTTAGCTCATTAAGCAGCACACCATCTACCCAACCAAGTCTCCTTTTTCTTCACCTCTACGTGACATCCATCAAGTACATCAAACTTTATCCCCCTCAACTATAATCAAAATCTACCCTCTTATACAACATAGACTGAGTCACCACTATCATTCCTATTTAGTTTAATCTATTTCTACACTGTCTTTCTATGAAATGATCTTTCTATGAACATTCTTCTTTTACAAAACATTTACTCTCATTCATTCATTCATTAAATTTTTTTTTTTTTTTTAGAGAGAGAGAGAAAGAGAGAATCAATTTTATGTAGTTTTTCATGTAGCTTCTGTTGCTCTGACACTTCTTTGTGTACGTGGTGCTGGGGTTTGAATCCCCATCCTTGCAAGCGCTGTAACTGCTGAGTCACTGCTCCAGCCCCCATCAAACATTTTTTGAGAGTGCACAAGGTGTATTATTACCCTGATCTTGGAAACTAAGCGGAATAGAGCCTGGTTAGTATTTGGATGGGAAAGTGCACAGGAATGAGGACAGGACACAGAAGCAAAGCAGATACCCAAGCTCATAGACGTACATTCCAGAAGAGAGGCAGTACTGAAGTAAATAATTTTTACATGCTACAAATGCAATGAAGAAAATAAAAACACGATAAACTAAATCATGTTGCTCTGTCCATAAAATTTTTCAATAATTTCCTAGCATGTTTACATCAAATCAAAGTTCCTTGTCGTGACCTGGTAACAAGATTTTTTGAAATCTGGTTTGTTTTTTCTTCCAACCCTATGTGTAGCACTTCTCGCTGCATCTTGGCTCCAGTCACTTGACCTTTCCATTCCCTCAGTGTTCCAAATATTTTCCCTTCTTCAGAAACGTATTTCCTCCATCTGGGATGCCTTCTCGCAGCTCAAGTATCACAACTGCAGAGTGAACTTGATTAATGTAGCTACAAGCAATCCTCCACACCCTTCTCTATCAATTACACCTCTTGATTTGCTTCGCAGCACTTTTTACTTTGGGAGGTTGTTAATTTGTTAACAGCATCTTCTGTCCCCAAGCTATCTTAAGGGCAGGAATCTTGGGATATTGTTCATAAAACTATCCCTGAAAGCCTAAACAGTGCCTGGGCATGAAAAGATACTGATATATTTTAAGGGAATTTCTTAGTGACGGACTACACGAGTACGGTACCGCCCAGCCGTCAATCACAGCTAGGCTCCGCCCCCGAGGGCACTTCCGCCGGCAGCCGGGCGCCGGGGCCTTAGGGATGAGGGAGCTGTCTGCGCAGGCGCCGTGAGGCCGCGGAGCGTGCTGGGTAAAGATGGATGTCCACGATCTCTTTCGCCGGCTCGGTGCGGGAGCCAAATTCGACGTGAAACGCTTCTCCGCAGATGCAGCTCGATTCCAGGTACTGTGTGCAGGGAACCGAGGCCTGAGTGACCGAGAGGGCGCATGAGTGTGAGAATGAGCCGGCTGCAGAGTGAGCAGGCGCACCCGGAGACCCCACGTTCCGGTTCTGACCCGCGATGGGTCATTTTTCCTCTTGCGGGGGTTCAGCTTACCCGCAGACCTCTCCAGTTCAAGACTCCCCAGTGAATCATTTCAGAGCCCTTGTGGACTTAGTGGAGCCTGCCTGCTACGGAAACTTTCCCCCTCCCTTCTTATTCAAAACAAAATTGGAATTCCTTTTAAAGGAAAGTTTTCCCGATACTGGTGGGAAGGAATTTTGAAAATAGATTTTTTTTTTGGGTCCTCACTGTACCAGGTTTGGTTTGGTTGCATATAGCTGTGCTGGACGTGGTTCTTTTTGTTGCTCTACTTAACGCGGTACGTTAAGTGACCAATGAGAACATCGAGTTACAAATGAGAGATCTTTATATAGGGAAAACAGTGAGAATTGAGAGAAGTCAGTTGGCAGTTGGGGCCCAATTATGGAAAAGCTTGAATGTCAACCTCGCTTTAAGGGAATAGAGACACACACCCCCTCCACCGCCTCCCTAGTGCAACATGTGTGTTTCTTCCTTTTGATTGCAGTTTAGTATAGTTGTTCTTGAGTCAGATTTTCCGGGTCCAAATGCTGCTGGATCTGCCAGTTAATAGTTTTGAGGTCAAATTACCTTCTAATCCCTTGCTTTTCTCAACTTATAATACTGCTGTTTCCAGTAAGTAGAGTTATTGTGAGGATAAAGTAATTTAATATGCATAAACGTGCTTAGAAATCTTCTTGAATATACTAAATTCATATAACCGTTTGTTGCTATCATGATTAATCTTTACTATTATAAAGAGAGAGAGAAAAACAGAGATGTCTTTTTAGGTTCCTTTTGCCCAAACGCACTCATCAGCTCCACAGACATTTGGTGAAAGAGTTAAAAAGATGGGAGTCATTGAATCCATGTTCTTTCTGCCAGTTCTGCATGGATGAAAGCAATGCTATTCTGTAAGTATTTTAAACGTTTTGGGTTTTAGGTAGGAAAAAGGAAACATGACTTCAGTTCATCAGAAACCATGCAGAGACTGGACTTCTTTGGGAACAAGAAGTCTGTCTTAGGTGAGTGTGAAGTATCACAAACATACCAGGAACTCCAAAATGAAGAGAGCCTAGCTGAAAGGAAGAGAGAGCCAAGAAAGAAAAAGAGGAGGAAGATGATTTCAGGTTAGTGTTGGATTTCTATTTTTTTTCTTTTTTCAATTACAAAATAGTACATGCTAGCTGGGTGGGGTGGCTCACACCCATAATCCAGCTACTGAGGCAGCTGAGGCAGGAGGACCCAAAGTTGGAGACCAGCCTGGGCAACTTGGTGAGATCCTTTCTCAAAATAAAAATGCGTGGAGATGCTGCTCAGTGGTAAAGTGCTAGCCTAGCATGCTTAAAACCTTGAGTTCAGTCCTTAGTAACAGGTCTGTTTGCACGCGCGCGCGCACACACACACAAAAGGTGCAAGCATATAAGTGAGACAATATATGATCATTCTTCAGTTGATGGCATTTAGGTTGTTTCCATGTATTTGCCATTATGATTGCTACAATAAAGTTACTCATACATATACCTTTTGCAAGTATGCTTTTATTTCTGTAGGTAACATCCCCAAAGTGGGAACACTTAGTGGAAGGATATGTGTACTCCTTTCAACAGATACTACAAGATGATTTTCCACACCTTTGTCAGTGCTAGATACTATTGGTGTTAAATTTTTTGTCAATCTAATGAATGAAACTATTTTTTATTTATATTTTCTTAACTGGTGAGGTTTAGCATCTTTTCATATGTGCTACTGGACATTCACATTTCAGTTTTTTGACTTGTCTCTTCTTACTCTTTCTTTGCCTGTTTTTCATGGATTTCCCCCTTCTGTACTATACTGCAGGGATATTTTTCTTTTTTCTTTATGTTATTTATATCTATTGTTTCCTAGCCATTTACCTTTTCTTGTAAAGTAGATACTTAATTTATACAATGATGATGACAAGTAAATTTCCTTCCTACTCTTTATCTCCAGTCCCCTATTTCTCCAGAGGCAACCACTCTCAGTATGTTTCTTTTGTATATTTCTAGAGATATTTTATTCATGTATATTAATGTCTTCCTTAAAAATATGAATACTCGAGGCTGGAGTAGTGGTTCAGCGGTTACAGCACTTGCCTGGCTTGCGCTAGGACACAGGTTTGAACCCATGCACAATGAGATGTTAGAGCAACGAAAGCCACATGAAAAACAAAATAAAATTGATTCTCTATTTCTCTTTCTCTCTCACTATCCTTCTCTCTTAAATTAAAAAAAATGGATGCTCTATTTACATGCTTATATATTCTATAAACATGAATATTCTTTATACACGATGCAATGTGATCCTTGCCCCACCCCCTGCCTATCTCAGCCTACCCAGTAGCAAGTGCATGCCATGGTGACCAGACTTCCTTTCCCCTTTTAAAAAAATAATGCATTTATGGGTTGGGGATTTAGCTCAGTGGCAGATTGCTTGCCTAGCATGCGTAAGGCTCCAAGTTCAGTCCTCAGCCCTGAAAAAAAAAATTATAATGTTTGGAAATTGTTTGGAATTAGTGGGAAATGTACTCCTTGTTTGTGTTAGCACAGCATAGTATCCCATTGTACATTCTATAATTAAGAATTGATTTAAGGGACTCTAGGGGGGTGTAGCTCTGTAGTAGAGCACATGCTTAAGCATGTATGAGTTCCTGGGTTCAATCTCCAGTATCCCCCCCAAAAAAAAAGAATTAACTTAACAAGGTCCTCTGTGATAGATATATAGATCGTTTCAATATATTTGCTTTTGCAGTATTACAATAAATGTTGTTCTACTTATGTTTGTATATATATGTGAGTGTTTCATCCAGTAATTCTTATAAGTGGAATTGCAGAGTTAATAAGGAGATTTACTTGAAGTTTAGACATTGTAGAATTATTCACCGGAAACTTTTTATCCAAGGGAAGTATACCCTTTTGTTCATTGTAACAGAATGTCTATCCTATCATACCTGGTAGGATTAGCCAGTAATTGATTTGACAAGTTCCAGTGTGATAGATACTTTGTTTCTAAACTTTGCTGTTACAATGTAAATGTCGTTCTCCTTTCCTGATTACAAGGAAGTTTCATAAAATCTTTACCTACTATTATTAAGAAAGACAAGCAATAAACTCAGGAAAAGGATTCAAATATTAGGTAACTAGAAATATACAGATAGGTACTAGAACCATTTAGCTCTCTCTCTCTCACTGTCCCTCCCTCTCTCTTTCTCTCTCTCTCTCTTTAAAGAGAGAAAGGGCCAGTGAAAGAGAGAGAGAATCAGTTTTATTTAGTTTTTCATGTGGCCTTCATTGCTTCAACACTTCATTGTGTACAAGGTGTTGGGGTTCGAACCTGCATCCACGTGCATGCCAGGCAAGCGCCATAACTGCTGAGCCACTGCTCTAGCCCCTGTCCTTCTGTCTTAAAAAAAGTCATTCATCATGATAGGCATCAGTAATATATGAGAATTTTCTCTTTATAAGTTTTTTTTCATGTATTTTGGACCCTTTGTGTACCAGGTTGTTCATCCATTTCTTAATTTATTAAGACTCATATATTAAGGTCATCAGCTCTATGTCTAGCATATCATGTTTACAAATATGTTTCCAATTTGTCATGTGCCATTTTTCTTCTCTCCACTTCCCCTTTGTCCTCTTAGGAATTAAATTTGCCTTCTCTTTTTTGTCTTGGGGGGGCTTCTGATATAAAGTTTATTTAATTCTCCCTTGCTTTCTTATTTTTGATTTTATTTTGTTATATTGAAGTCTTTGATCCTGTGGAATTATTTGATATAAAAAATGAATAGTAAAATAAATTTTTTCCCGAAATTACTAGCCAATTGTCCTAATACTACATTTTGATAATCTGTCTTTTCCCTATTGGATTTAAACACAACTTTTATGGTATTCTACTGATGGTGATATTAAATTCTATACTAGGCTCTGTTCTCTTCCATTGGTATTTTGTATTTGTACACCAATTCTGCCTTGTTTTAATCATTGTGACCTTATATTTTTGTTGTTTTTTTTATTAAGATTATATAGAGATACAAATGAGAGGGAAACATTATCAAACCATCAACAACCAATGTATATATACTTTGTTATCCAGGGGTAATGCCAAAACATGGATGACCACCTTGGGTTTCACCTGTTGCAGTTTCCCCCAGAAGAACTCTTGCATTAAATGGGGGTATCGTGGAGGAGTAACATATGTTTCTGAGATGGTTCCCCTATATTCCCACTCTCCAGTCTCCTATGAGTTCTTCAAATACCCCCCACCCCTTCCCCCTCCCTACTCTTCCAAGTATCCTAGGGAGCCATCCCCCTATTACGCTGAGAATCATACAATTTGAAGTTATTGTTAGGTTAGCCATTTAACCTACTGCTTCCCCGTGTATTTTTCAAGCCTCCACAGATGAGAGAAATCATTCGGCCATTGATTCTCTGAGATTGGGATACTTCACTTAGCATAATTCTTTCCATCTCCATCCATTTGATATCAAAAGCCATAATATCATCTTCTCTAATGGCCGAGTAGTATTCCATTGTATATATGTACCAAAGTTTTTGTATCCACTCGTGGAGTGAGGGGCATTTGGGTTGGTTCCATAATCTAGCTATAGTAAATTGAGCTGCTATAAACATTGATGAAACCACATCACTATAATATGCTGATTCTAACTCTTTTGGGAAAATACCCAGGAGTGGGATAGCTGGGTCATAAGGTGGTTCCATCCTTAATTTTTTGAAGATTCTCCACACTGCTTTCCAGAGTGGCTGAATCAGTTTGTAGTCCCACCAGCGGTGTGACAGTGTTCCTCTTTTCCCACAGCCCCTCCAGCATCTGTTGTTCGAATTTTTCATTTTTGCCACTCTTAACAGGAGTGAGGTGGTATCTCATTGAAGTTTTGATTTGCATTTCCCTTATAGCTAATGATGTAGA